>JBBGZY010001884.1:1827500-1884740 GCA_037952925.1 Lithobates clamitans | reverse complement strand
TTCTGTATTCTTGTGCCAATGCAATCTAGTCAAATCTGTTATATTGGGCATGTCTTAATCTGGACACAGATGGATAATAATATAAAAAAAAAAAAAATATATATATATATATATATATATATATATATATATATATATATATATTTTTTTTTTTTTTATTTTTTTTTTATATTATATATTTATATTTTTATATATATATATATATATATAGATTTTTATTTTATTTTTTCTTCACTATGGTCAAAATTAAAGTACAGAATTTTTTTTTTTTTTACTGTATTATTGTTTATTAAAGCAGTACTCCACTCCCTGGGTTTTTTTTTCTCTTCCTACCTGTATCCCTGGGTTCTCCTCAAAAAAACAAACTCGCCCACACAACAAATATTGTCCCACTGAGATCCTCTGTTCGAGTGCTATACACCAAGTCCCAGACCACCACCTTGGTCCCCTTCAGCTGGTTGCCTGGGATAATTCAGCCGGAGGTACCCCGGGGGTTACAGGACATGTAACACATCACTCTGGCCTTGGCAGGAATGACGGTGGAAGGTGAAGCAAAAAAATGTAAAAATGAAAAAAAAAAAATAGATAACATTCTGGTTTCAGAGTGCAGTGTTAAAATGGGACTAACTCACTTTAATATGTCCCCTTTGAGCCAATTGGTGGATCTCTAGTAGCCACAGGTGAATATGCTTGGCTCTGATCTGTGGGCAAATTTTGCCAACATTACCAGTCATATGGTTCACACAACAACCAATGACAGTGCAGCTATGACGTCCTAGTGACCAATGTTGTCATTGGTTGCTAGGATGCAGTCGGCTGAATAGCCTCCTCGGTTGCCAGGACGCAGGCAGCACAGCTGAAAGTTGTGATTTAGTGGTGGTACTACTACTACCACTAAATGAATGACTTCTTGCTGTAGTAGCAGCCACAGGTTCATGTGGGCGAACAGGCCAAATCTGGTTGCTTAATTCACCCAGCTATGAATCCTCAATGCAATCCCTGCATGGCCAAAAAATGCAAACCTCATAGCCAATCTCTAGTTTCCATTTCAGCTAGTCACCCTTCTAAGTTAACCCTTTTGTATACAGTCCTCAATAGCTCAGTTCAGAAAAATGGCTCACCTTGCTAATTTTCAGATTTCAATTAGACAAAATGAGGCTGAAAGCAGGCAGCGCTATAATGTCCCTACATGTTGTCATGTAATGTTTTAGTTTGGAAGCAAAGTTTAGCTAGAAAAAAGGGTAAAATATATATATATATATATATATATATATATATATATATATACAGTGGAACCTTGGTTAACGAGTTACGCAGTTAACGAGCGTTTTAAAAGACGAGCAACTTTTTAAAAACATTTCTGACTCGGTTT
Organism: Lithobates clamitans; assembly: GCA_037952925.1. Classification (NCBI taxonomy): domain Eukaryota; kingdom Metazoa; phylum Chordata; class Amphibia; order Anura; family Ranidae; genus Lithobates; species Lithobates clamitans. Next base: position 1,883,368 of record JBBGZY010001884.1, on the reverse strand, counting down.
GCGAGTGTTGTCTCGCAAAACGAGCAGAATTAAAGCTAATGGGGTGTGCAGTACCACATTTGGCCAGAGGTGCAGGAGCACCGGTGACACTTGGAATGGTTCGGAACCACTCGGAAATACTCGGAACCACTCGGAAATACTCGGAAACACTCAGAAATACTCCATTCCTACGTGTTTCCGAGCCTTTCCAAGGCTTTCCGAGTTCAGCTGAGCTGTCCCCGAGTATTTCTGAGGCTCTCCGGTGCCCCGCCCACCTCTGGCCACATGCGGTATTGCACGCAACGTGGAACAAATTATCTTTGTTTCCATTGACTTCTATGGGGAAACTTGCTTTGATATGCGAGTGCTTTGGATTACAAGCATTCTCCTGGAACGGATTATGCTCGTAATCCAAGGTTCCACTATATATCTCTATATAGATATATATCTATATAGAGATATATAGATATATATATATATATGTATATATATCTCACAATGTTTAAAGTCAAACTTCTGGCTCTTCTGAAGGTCCCCAGTGTGGTTTTAAAGTATTCACAGTCTTCAGGACACACAAGTTACCAGGTTGGGCAGTCCTTATTGATGCAGGAAGCAGCACAGATATAATGACATCAGCACTGCTTTCTTCGCCAATACATTTTGAATTAGGGGCACAGTGTGATGGCCTCTTAGGGGTGGGTCCATGATATCCCTGACAGTAGAGTCACTGGGGTGTCAGCCTTAACCCAGAAGACTGGGGACATCTGGTGGAGTAGAAGAGTCACCACAGGGAACAGCTCCAGATTGCAAGTAAGCATTTCGTTAACTTTCGCTGTGTTCTAGCTGACTTGCTGCAGCTTCTATTGCATGCTGTGAGAAGCTCATAGTGTGTAGTGAAATCAAGTTAAGCCATTGAGTCTAGGAGAGGAGCCGGTACTACTGTGCAAGCCTGAAGGAAGGCTGGAGGTCAGATTTAAGCCCACATTTTATGAACTGTCCCTTAGTCTCGGGAAGGTTAGTAGCCCTAATAATGTTGTTATTCCTGGGAAAGTGCAGCCTGTCCTAGCTTGTGTATATGCTGATGCACAGAGAACTATAATCACACCTCCCAGTGGGACAATTAGCCACAGAGATAATATAAAAAGTTCTGATGACTCCATGCACTGCAATGTGACTGATTGTTTGCCTAGGCTCACTTTCCAGTCTGGTGACTATTGCCATTGCTGCTTTTCCAATTAGCTGTAAATGCATGTCATACAGAACAAAACATTCTGTACACCTCGGCACCTCGTGCGCCGTTCCCCATTTTCCTCTGTAAAAACACGGCAAGTACTGAAAACTGCCGGAAATCCAGCGAGCTCCTTACTTCCTGTCTGAACTGACAACATGGCGCCTCTGCTGCACTGAAATCCCAACTTGTGTTTTCAGCTAAACACCAGACCTTCCTCTCTGGCCTGTCCTCCTCCATACCACCCCTCACATACATTCATTACCTTATTCTTTGTTCATAAGAATAGTGCAAATCAGGAAAATACCACTTGATGGAACTGATAATCATATTTCCTATGAGCAGGGCCCTTTTAACCCTCTTGTATATTATTGTATTGTTTCTGTTCTGTCTCCTTTTATATTGCAAACTGCTGTGCAAACCTTGGCACTATATAAATGCTGTATAATAATTATTAATAATATAAATAATAATAGTAATACATTTTTATTTTCTATCATCGTTATCGCCATCTAGTGGCCATAATAAAGTATTTTCCCTATTTAAACTATTCCTATGAATGAAGATCTGACCTAAAGAAAAAACTAATAAAATACTAATAACATTTGATTTTTTTTTCTGCCTTGTGGCCAGTAGATGGAGTTGACCATCATAATGCACAAATGATTATTTTCCACCATCATCAATCCAGTAATATTCAATTTTCCAGCACATGCAGTTTCACGGGCCAGATAGCTATGTGATTTTTTTTTTTTTTTTTTTTTTTTTAAATTATACCCCTAATTGTAACATGATTGTTTCAATATCTTTTGACTATATGTCAAGGACCCTATAGGGTGCTAGGGTGCATATGTCCTCCAAAAATATCACTGCAGGATACAGGGGCTGGCAGGGTGCAGGAAAGGACCAGGCACATGGCACATTTGTAAATGTGATCGATGCTGAAGGTCTTGTACAGCAATATTATTCTATAAATCGGTGAGGTTTGCCTGCTAGAGCAGGGGGACAGGTTGTTGCATTAAATGTTCTTGTGATATTGGTATACTTTGGTTTACCTTTGTATCTGAACTAGAGAGAATGAAGATTTTTTTTTTGTTGCAGTTGTTGAATCCAAACATCTGTCAACGCCCTGACTACAAATAAATACATACTTAGTGCCTGATATACTGTATTGAATTAAGATACTTTTTAAATATTTAGCCCATCCATTTACTTTAATCAGGTTAATCCATTTTCACTCTATTCTAATCCCCCGATAAACCTTGTAGGCAAATCTCCTAATCTTTTATTAATAAAACAATGCCTGACTTTGTGGTAATGGGTTTTGTTAATCATGTGGTTGGCGTCCGTCCAAGGGAAGTGTTCCAGGCATGGTGCCATTTACAAACTGAGCCAGTTCTCAGAAACCTCTTGTATGTACGCTTGTACATCGGTGTGTTCTGGCAGGAGTAGAGTGTTTGATCTCTGGGATGGATTGCTGTGGACATGTTGGTTCCAAGATTCTGACAAGTCTCCATAATTTATTTTATTGCCGATGATTTGGGTGATGGGTTTTGATTGATGACTTTAAAGGTTGGCTCCAGTCAAAGCAAAACTCCAGGCAAAACATTCAATACACAGATAAAATATATATAAAGATGCAGTTTCAGTCCAGGTGTCCAGAAAGTCCCGGACACAGTTATTCCCACCAACAGTCAGTCTAAGGCCCACCCAATAACTGGGCAATCCCACTCACATTTCTTCTTCTTCTTCTTTTTTCTTCTTTCTTCTTCGTTCTTCTTTCTTCTTTCTTCTGTCTTCTTCTTCTTCCGTCACCTTCTTCTTCTTCTTCCTTCTGTCTTCTTCTTCTTCTTCTTTCTGTCTTCTTCTTCTTCTTCCTGTCTTCTTCTTCTTTTTCCTTCTGCCTTCTTCTGTCTTCTTCTTCCTTCTTCTTCCTTCTGTCTTCTTCTTCCTTCTGTCTTCTTCTTCCTTCTTCCTTCTGCCTTCTTCTGTCTTCTTCTTCCTTCTGTCTTCTTCTTCCTTCTGTCTTCTTCTTCCTTCTTCCTTCTGTCTTCTTCTTCCTTCTTCTTCCTTCTGTCTTCTTCTTCTTCTTCTTCTTCTTCTTCTTCTTCTTCTTCCTCCTTCTGTCTTCTTCTTCTCCCTTCTGTCTTCTTCCTTTTTGTCTTCCTATTTTCAAGTCCAATGCCTTACCACTCCTTACCACTCGGCCATCACAGCCTGTTCTTTCTTCTGTCTTTGGTCTTTCTTCTTCTTTCTTCCATCTGTCTTCTTTCTTCTTCCTTCTGTTTTCTGCCCTCTTTTTCTTTCTTTGTTCTGTCTTCTTCCTTCTGTCATCTTTCTTTTTTTTAACAATAACAAAATTTTTATTGATTTTGATAACAATACAAATAGTCTTTCTTCTTCTTTTTTCTTTCTTCGTTCTTCTTCTTCCTTTCTTCTTCTGTCATACATTTTCTTGTTTTTCTCTCTTTTCCTTCTGTCTTCTTCTTCTCTCTTCTCCTTCTTTTGTCTTTTTCTTCTTCTGTCTTCTTTTGTCTTCTCTTTCCTTATACTTTCTTCTGTCTTCTCCTTCCATCCACTTTTTTCTGTCTTCTTCCATCTACTTTCTTTAGCAATTTGAAGGAGTTGAAAGGAAGGAACCAGGGAAGGAAGAATATAAGCAGATTACATTTCAGTTTTAAGAGCTCCATTTTATTTGGTTCATAAATCTATCTCTTCTCTCCTCAGTAAACCTGGGTTACCCTAGGACCCTCCAGCAAGTCATGGTGCCACTGATCAGCCGGGAGTCGTGTGACAAGATGTACCATATTGACTCTGCGTACAATCCCTCCCAGACTGTCATCAAGTATGATCAGATCTGTGCCGGCTACCAGTCTGGACAGCAGGATGCCTGCCTGGTGAGTACAAAAACCTACCCACCAAAAAACGATCACATGAATGGCATTTTACATCTAAATATCATGGTGTAATCATTTATAAAACTTGGAGAAAAACAATTGAATGGTTTGATGAAGCTTTGTTATATACCTTATAGAGGGAGGAATGGCTAACCAGTCTTTGTGTCCCATTTGGGAAGATTTGTATTTGTTTCCCTTTGTTTGAGATACAACAGAAAGTTGAAGATTTCTTATCTACTGCTGTTCTGGTGACAACTGTAAAATTTTGGATGTCCCATCAGGACACCCAAGACAACTAGAAGGGTGGATCACACCAGCTTGACACAGGTAGCATTTGGGGTTCTTACCATTTTCACATTCCATCCAAAACATAAAGTGTGTGTGACTAAAGGCAAAACATTTTGGCTAGAGCAAGGAAGGGTTAAAATCCCTGTGAGGTTTTTTTTTCACCATCTATGTCCCATTGAAGTGATTTCCCTTCACTTCCTGTCCCATAGCCACAATGGGAAGAGAGAGGAAATCCCTCCAAAGGGAGAGAATCCCGGGATGTCACCAGAACTAGTGTCTCCATTGGAAGATTTCCCCTCTATTAGGGCTTTTACACTTACACTTGCTTCAAAACATAGCTTTGGGCAGGCTTTGTTAAAGCTCTCTGAATGCCAGGCAAAGCCCATGTCACTAAATAAAATGGTTAGATTACAGTCCTGTTTACACCTTGCTTTTGCTTGGTGCTTCAATGAGACTTTGATGAGGCTTCGGTGGGGCTTCGAAGATGCTTTGGTGGAGTTTCAATGGAGCTTTGATCTTGCTTTGGTGGGGCTTTGGCGGGGCTTTGGTGGGAATTTGATGGGGCTTTGATGAGGCTTCAATGGGGCTTCAAGCGAGCTTTGCCATAGACTTCTGTTGAGGCTTTGAAGATGCTTTGAAGCCTCATTAAAGCTACATAGAGTATAATTTTTGAAGCAAAGCCGAAGCAAAGCAAAAGCAAAGTGTAAACAGGGCTGTAAGCTAACAATTTTATTTAGTGACAGGAGGTTTGACTAGCGTTCAGAGAGCTTTAACAAAGCCTGTCGGAAGCCTTGTTTTCAAGCATATGTAAACTAGCCGTTAATGTGTGTTGAACCCGAAGCAAGTGTTCTGATGTTAACCCAAAATTTAGGGTTTTCTTTTACTTTCACTTTCAATGATAATGGTAAACAGGGCAAATATAAATAATGAATCTTCTAATGGGGGCACAGACAGCAATTCAATCATCACAGGTGTTCTAATCTTTCTCCACTATATCCCAAACTAAAAACAAAAACAAAAAAAAGTGTATGTATAGACCTACTTTTATGTCCCTTTGCAATTATCTGTTGATCCTGTCCAATTCCAGTTATGTGTTCTTTCTGGTGGAGGCCCAAAAATGCATCCTGCATACGTTTTGACAGTGCCAAGTAAAGACCAGCCCTTAAAGCCCATTATTTGCATTCATTTTGGGAGTGGATAATTAAGTGGACTATAGATCCACAAGGAAATCGTCAGAGAAGGATTAAGCAGTATTGCAAAAAATATAGAAAACTTTAATTGAGAAATTTAAAATTTTAAAAATACACCTCTACCATTGCAAGAGTATAAAATTATGACAACATTGTCAACACAACACAGGTAGCCACCACAGACTCACATCCAACCACATATGCACCTAAATATAGGTAGGAGAACTTGCAGCAGGCAATCACCCATGTACAGTATCTCACAAAAGTGAGTACACTCCTCACATTTTTGTAAATATTTTATTTTATTTGTACTGTGACATACTGAAGCAGAGCATGATCCCCTCCCTTCAGAGACTGGGCCGCAGGGCAGTATTCCAACATGATAAAGACCCCAAACACACCTCCAAGATGACCACTGCCTTGCTAAAGAAGCTGAGGGTAAAGGTGATGGACTGGCCAAGCATGTCTCAAAACCTAAACCCTTTTAAGCATCTGTGGGGCATCCTCGAACAGAAGGTGGAGGAGCGTAAGGTCTCTAACATCCACCAGCTATGTGATGTCATCATGGAGGAGTGGAAGAGGACTCCAGTGGCAACCTGTGAAGCTCTGGTGAACTTCATGCCCTAGAGGGTTAAGGCAGTGCTGAAAAATAATAGTGGCCACACAAAATATTGACACTTTGGGTCCAATTTGGACATTTTCACTTAGGGGTATACTAACTGTTGTTGCCAGCGGTTTAGACATTAATGGCTGTGTGTTGAGTTATTTTGAGGGGACAGCAAATTTACACTGTTATACAAGCTGTACACTCACTACTTAACATTGTAGAAAAGTGTCATTTCTTCAGGGTTGTCACATGAAAAGATATAATAAAATATTTACAAAAATGTGAGGGGTGTACTCACTTTTGTGAGATACTGTAGGTAGTGAGTATTCCCAGATAGTCAGTAGCATACCTGCTCTTAGAATAGGCCAGTCTGGTATCCTAATAATAGGTAATATAAGCTATCCATAGTCTATGAACGTGTAGGTGTGCAGTATAGGAAGATCCTGTTCCATTCTCAAGGTACTTGTTAGGGGTAAGTTGGTTCGTGAATCCCTTTGTCACAGAGTTCTGTACTATGTGTGGTAGGTCAATCTACTCTGTTATCTGGCAGATGAGTGAAACCACACAAGATTGATAAGGCAGGGTGTCAATGTGGGTGGAATTAGTTTGCTGAGATGAAATTGCGAGTGGTGTCGTGTGGGGGTAAGTTCAAGTGTAGGCACAAGTTGCAGACAGTCCAAGTGATCTCACCACTCCCCGACAGAACAGAATTGCCCACCAATGTCCGCAAAGGATGTTTCCAGGGCACGTTTCCAAAGCACTACAAATGCCACTTCCCCACGCCTCAAATTATTCAGGGCTGGTTCCTGGGATGGAGAGAGGCATGTCCATGGTGTCCTGTCTGTGTCCAAACATCACGTGACTATCTGGGAATATTCCTTAGCTATATGGGTGATTGCCTGCTGCAAATTCTCTTACATGTTTAGGTGTGTGTATGTGGTTGAAGGTGAGTCCACGGTAGCTACCTGTGTTGTGTTCACAACATTATCATAATGTTATGCTCTTGCAATGGTTGAGGTGTATTTTTTTACAATTTTGGATTTGTCAATGAAAGTTTTCTATATTTTTGCAATACTGGTTAATCGTTCTCTGACTATTTTCTTGTGGATCTGTAGTTCACTTAATTATATGCTGCTGGTAATCCAAAGGATCACACTTCCTTTTCTCCCTCGTGTGGTATGTTGTGGAGTGATGGTATATATTGGTTAGTGGATACTGGAATATGTGATTTTTCCCTAGACCCATCCACAATGAAGATGAAGCTAATGTAGCAATTTTTTTTCTAATTTATTTGCAGATTTTGGGAGTGGGCTTGAAGTCTAATGGACTGATGCACTTGCATTAGGTCATTTCCTGCCATGACCTCATTAGCCTAAAGTCCACCCCCACCACCTGAGGTGAAGGGATATTGCAATGAGAGCTAGTGATCCTGTAATTACCAAGACTTAAAAAAATGATTTTGATTTAAGAGGCTGGCAAAACAATGCTAGAGGCACTATTAGGCCATTTTTTATATGTGTAGCACACTCCTAGATAGGTTGCTAGGAAAACTAGGTAAATTTAGTTCCTTTTGGCTCAACTGTAATCAGTTGCCAGAAACCATGAAGCAGACTGAGACAGAAGTACAGTTAAATCACACTTGTTCAATAATAATTAAAAAAAGGTAAACAGAGTAAACGTAGTCAAAACATAGCCAGAGTTCAGGAACCGGAACAGATGGTCAGACAAGCCAAATCATCAGAGAGCCAGAGATGAGCGTAGTAAAACAGCAAGAAGGATCTGTAGCCAGAAGGAATGTCAGCCAATCAAGTCTTTAACAGGAACACAGGAGAGTGTCTCTAGAGATGTGACCAAGGTGAAGACAGAGATCATCTGGACTGGACAGCTTAAGTAGGCCGGACTGATGAGCAGGATATCATCGACAGGTGAGTCACTGTGGAGAGAAAGGAGCTGGCAATTAGCCGACAGCTGAGCTGCCAGCTTTGAGAAGGAAGGGCTAAGCCCAGCCCTGACATCAGTAGAGCATTTTGTGATTATTTTGGGCTGTTCTAGGCTTCACTGACTGCAGGCTCAACTGCTCCCCCCCCCCACCACCTTCTGGAGGACTCTAGAATGTAGTGGGCTGGAAGAGGCAGATCCACAGCCTGAATATTTGTGATCTCCTCTCTGGGGGAGGATGCCCAGTAGGTGACATGAAATTGCATAAATAGAGATTAGGCAGCCAGGGTTCTTGTCTAGGAGGAAAAGTTCCCAGTCTGAAGGGCTGCTGCCCTTCCAGGCAGCCCAGCTGAAATTCTATATGTGCTCATTGAGGTCATAGCTATGCTAAAGCTGGGGGCCTGTTTACTGAGAATCTCTGAAGATAAGCAAGGATTTCACTGAAGATCCAGTCTGGAGAGTTCACTGGAGAAATGCCTGTATTGGAAGGATGCATCCAAGTATCCAGGGACATTGTGAACTTGAGTGGAGGATCCTGGTAACCATTGCTGCTGCCATCCCTTGTGTGTCAGTACTGGTATTTGCCTGGCCAGGGACATCTCTGACAGTATCTCAGTGCAGTTCATTGCCATTACTAAAGGGGACTGTCCTAAGAAATAGAGTCAAAGTGAAGATTGCCCGATCATTGATGTTCAGCGTTAATGGAGTATCCCACAGCTCCCTGTGCCCTATCCAAGTTTATTCAGCAATACATTTCAGAAAAAGCAAAAGCAGGTCCTACCCTGTGAAGAGCGAATGTTGCTGTGTGCCTGGCTGCTGCTGCAATCATTTGGGAGAGGAACCAGTGGCAAATAAACGGAACTTACGGGGGTGAGCGCTACATGTGTAGCCTTTCAATATACTGTAAGGTAAACAGCAACACAGAAAGAAATGAGAATGCTTTTCTTTACAGAGTAGGGGAGGACTAAGATCTCTGCTGAATTTTTATTTCCATCTGTGGACCTGTTGCAGGTTTTCCCTCACTTCCTTTCTGGTGAAACCACTGTCAGTAGAACAGGAAGTGAGGGAAAATCTATCTTATGGGGTCCCTGAAAGCAATTTAACCTAATAGGAGTTTTAATGTTTCCCCGTTCCATCAGAAACTAGACAAAACAAAACTTTTTTTTCTGGCTTGACATAGACTTTAAAGATTTGGTGCGGCTAAATAACAAACTCTCTTTTTCCAGGGAGACTCAGGAGGACCCCTCGTTTGTCAAGCTAATGGGATGTGGTATCAGGTTGGCATTGTGAGTTGGGGAGATGACTGCGCCCTTCCAAACAGGCCTGGCGTTTACACTTCAGTTTCAGCCTATGAGTCGTGGATCAACTATCACAAGAGCACACCTCCCAGTTCTTCCTCTGCCCTCTCGGCCTCAGTGCTTCTCCTAGTGGTCTGTCTAATTATTCATGGCTGACTTGGCCACTGCCTTGTCCTTTGCCAAGATGTCATGTTTTACAAAGATTTTTTTTTTTTTTTTTTTGGTTGCTAATGGCTCCACGGTCTGAGCCTGTAGTTATTAAAGCTAATGATATCTATGGATGAAGACCCCCAAGGTCTGCAACTACCTTAAACTTGATGGATCTTCTGTAAACAAGACCCTAATCTGCACTCTGTGACTGGTGAATAATAATTATATTGTCAGGTTAAGAATTGGGCATCAAAAGAAAAACGTGAAACTTGCCTCAAAGGTTGACAACCAACTCCAAATTCTATGGTGCTTGGACTGAAGAATCATAATTATATTGTCAGGTTCAGAATAGGGCATTTAAAAGAGAGCCATGAAACTTGGCCTCAAATGTTGACAACCAATGCCAAATATAAAAAGCATAAAAAAAAATAAGGGATTGATTGGATTGAATTTAAAAGAGTAAAGGAGGGTTATGACCCCTGCAAGGTTTTTTCTGTTTTCCATTGGAGAGATTCGCCTTAATTTCCTGTCCCATAGCCCAACAAGAAGTGAGAGAAAATCCCTGAAAATTAAGGGAATCTCTTGGGCCCCCCCCAGATTACCAGAACCTAGTGTCCTCATTGGAAGATTTCCCCTCTTTTACTGTTCTGTGAACAACTCCAAAATTTGGGATGTTCTTTTACTTATACTTTCAATGATAGTGTTAAACAAGACAAATAGAAAATCCCTGCAAATTAAGGGAATCTCTTGCCCCCCCCCCCCCCCCCCCCAGATTACCAGAACCTAGTGTCTTGATTGGAAGATTTCCCCTCTTTTACTGTTCTGTGGCCAACTCAAAAATTTGGGATTTTTTTTTATTTATACTTTCAATGATAGTGTTAAACAAGACAAATAGAGGGGACACATCTCCCTAACAGGAGCAGAGGTAGCAATAAAAACCTGTTCTAATCCATCTCCACTCTGCCCAAAACTAAAAAAAAGGTTGCCATTAGTTATTCTTGAAGAATAATATGTAAGTATGCCACATGTATGCTTTTAAAAGATGGCTGCTAATGACTTAATAGTCTTTACTATCTCTCTGAGCATGTAACTGGGGCATTGGTAATTATTAAATCCAATGATGTCTGTGGATGAAGACCTCCAAGGTTTGAGACTACCTTGACCTTGAAGACCCTTTTGTAAACCAGAACCTAGTCTGTAGACTGAAAAATCTGAATGATATTGTCGGCTTCAAAATGGAGCGTTCAAAGAAAGCCATGAAACTGAGCCAAATGTTCACAACCAATGCCAAATGTAAGCGTATTTCAAAATTTAAAAAAAATAAGCAGTATGTAGACTTTTAGATGATGGCTGTTAATGACTCTATGGTCTTAAACATCCCTCTGACCTTGTAACTGAGGTTTTATTCATTTCTGAAAGCTTATGGTGTCTGGAGACGAAGACGTTAGACTTGATGACCCTTCTGTAAACAACAACCTAATCTTAGAATGCTATGGTTCTAGGACTAAAGAATCATAATACCATTGCTAGCTTCAGAAGGGAGCATTCAAAGGAGCCATAAAACTATGCCAACATCAACACTAATGTCAAATTTAAAGAGTATTTAAAAAATTAATAAAGATATGCAGTATGTAAACTTTTACATGATGGCTGCTAATGGTTTTAAAATGCCTTTTGAGCTTGTAACTGAGGCATTAATAATTTATGAAAGCTTTTTTTTTCTCTTTCATATTTTTATTGAAGATTTTCAAGAAAATTACATTATACAATTGGACATTGTATGTCGTGCAACGACATTTTGGTTAGTCGATACAAGGTAAACTGTTCATCTTATAATTTCAACACATATAGCGATTCACCAACTTGGGTTAGTTATAACTTTTATTAAACATATATCTATTGTAGCTTCTAGGTTACCGGAGTTGTTGTTCGTTTTTGCGTGGTTTGACCTCTTCACTAGAGTCGCACCCCAAATGGGATCTTTAGTGCCACAGGAGTGAAGAGGCCTTGTTTTCCTTAAGATTAAATTGATGGAAATGTGCTAGTTAGAACTAGCTGTTGCAAACTACTTGTTTCTCTTGTCTACATAAAGGTATTGCTCGGTCAAGAAGAAGGGGTATGTATTAGTGTTTAGGTTAGTGGTTTGCGCATTGCGTAGTCCAGTCAGTCCATGGTTGCCAGTTCTTGTTTGTTTTCGTCACCTGGCCAGTGTGCGTAGCTGTTATGATTTCGTAGCTGTAGTGAAGAGATACTAAGTCTGTGACTTGAGTTATTGTCAGGGGATTGTCAGACTTCCAATGTCTGGTTATGTTGAGTCTTGCTGCCAAGAGGACATGAGTGATCACTGGCCTGAATGAGTATGGGATTGATTCAATGTTTAGGTTAAGTATCGCCAGTGCTGGGGAGGGATGGATTTTAATTTGGGTTATGTTCGAGATTAAATTGAAGATTCTTTCCCAGTAGTTGTGTAGTTTAGTGCATGACCAGAATACATGGAGTACATCGCTAGGAGAGGAGTGACATCTCCAGCATATGTTGGGAGTTTTCGGGTTAAAGATTGTAATTCTGGCTGGGGTGATATACCAGCGTAATGTGATTTTCTGTGTGAGTTCCCATAGGGCCGCGCAATTAGTGGCCTTGTATATAGATTTGAGGGCGAGTTGCCATTGGTCTTCCGTATAAGACTGATCTAGGTCTTTTTCCCAGCTTTGGTGGGGTTTTAGTTTAAGGAAGGTATGTTTGTTGTGAAGAATGTTGTAGAAGTAGGATATACCTCTAGTTTTAGTGGCTGTGTTGGTGAGATATTCCCAGGTCTTAGGGTGAATTTTGTAGGGGGGGAGGGTTAGAGTGTTGAGGTAGTGGTGTAGACGTACGTAAGTGAATTTATCAGATGCAGTTAGATTGAATTCGGCTTGAAGTTGTGCGAATGTTTTCATGTGGTTGTTATGTAGTAAGTCTTGTATGAGTAGTATTCCTTTGGCGGTCCAAGATGATAGGGAGATTTCTGGTAGTGTGTGATTTAGGGATTCTAAGGGGATGCAACTTAGAGACGTGGCGGGATTGGAGGTGAGTAGAGTTACTGATTTCTTCCATGCAAGTGCCGAAGCTCTCATGGTCGGGGGAAATGCTTTTGGTATAATGGTTCCCAATGGAATACTAAGTATCCAAGTTCTTAAGTTGGGTCGAGCTAATGAGGAGCTTTCAATTTGTCCCCAAAGAGTTGTGGGTTGTGTTTGGAACCAGGCAGGCATTTGAGCTAGGAGTGTTGCTAAGTAATAGTCCTCAAAATCTATAGATCCTGTTCCACCGACTAGTTTGTGTTTTACTAAGTTGTGATGGGCGCTCCTCGGTTTTTTCCCGTTCCATAAATATTTGTTGAATATTGTTTTGAGAGATTTGAAGAAGGTGTTTGGCAGGGGTATAGGTAGGGTTCTAAAATGATAGAGAATTTGGGGGAGGCATATCATCTTAAATGCTGCAAGTCTGCCCGACCATGAGAGCTCGTGTTTTGCTATTTGTTGTGAAGTAGATTGAATTTGTTGTAAGAGTGGTATGTAGTTGCATGGATATATTTTCTTAGTTTCCCTCGGGAGTTGAATGCCTAAGTATGATATGTCGGTTTCTGCCCATTTAAATGGGTATTGTAGTTGTAGGAAGTGTTTCATGGTGGTGTTTATGTTTATGTCTAGTATGAATGATTTGGTCACATTAACCTTGTAATAGGAGATCGAGCTAAACCATGTGAGCAGTTTTTGTACTTCGGCCAGGGAAACAGTCGGGTTTGTAAGGATTAGAATGACATCGTCCGCAAATAGACTGATCTTGTGGTGTGAGTGGCCTATACGCATACCTGAGATGTTAGGGTGGGAGCGTACGTGCTCAGCCAGGGGCTCCATAAGCATGTTAAATATTAGAGGGGAGAGGGGGCATCCCTGGCGTGTACCGTTAGTGATGGGGAATGGACGTGAGAGCATGCCTTCTGTGAACACTTGAGCCTCAGGGTTGGAGTACAATGCTAGGATGGCTGTTAGGATCTGTCCCTGGAATCCAAATTTGCGTAAAACTGCTTCTAAATAAGTCCAGTGTACTCTATCGAACGCCTTCTCTGCATCTAGGGAAAGAAGCAGAGAAGGCGTTCCAGTGGATTCAGCGTGGTGAATGAGGTCCAGCATTCTTCTGGTGGCATCTGAAGATTGTCTGCCTTTGGTAAAACCAGTCTGATCTTGGTGTATGATGGTTGGCATGATCTCGTTTAGTCTGTTGGCTATGGTTTTGGAGTAGATTTTTAGGTCTAGGTTGAGTAGGGAGATAGGGCGAAAATTTTGGGGGGTATCCGACTGTTTCCCTGGTTTTGGTATGGTGATTACTAGCGCTTTTAAGTATTCATTCGAGAAGCTAGCAGAGGAGGCAGCGTGGTTAAAGAGATCGGTAAGGTGTGGGATTAGTTGATTGGAGAACAATTTGTAGTATTCCCCTGTTATCCCGTCTGGGCCTGGTGCCTTGCCATTAGGCAATGAGTCAATGGTAGCCTTGATTTCCAGGTCTGTGAATGGAGCATTCAAGGTGGTCAGTTGGTCTAAAGTAAGTTTGGGTAGATTGATTTTAGTGAGGAAGTTATCAATATCGTCTGGTGTGGGTTGGGGGGTTTGGTGGTCATGTTTTAAGTTGTACAGGTCTTCATAGTAGGTACTAAAAGCATCTGCAATGTCTTGGGGGTTGGTCAGTGGGGTGTTAGTGTGGGGGTGTTTAAGTAGTGTAATTCTAGTTTTATTGCGTCTTCCTTTGAGTCGTTGGGCTAATTTCTTACCTGCCTTGTTGGAGGTAGAGTAGGAAGATGCTTTAAATTTCCTTTGAAGGAATTCATATGAGTGAAGGAGAAGGGTTTTCAGTTCCTGTCTTAGGGACAATAGTTGGTTTGTGAGTGGGTTTTGGGGGTCGCATTTGTGTTTCTTTTCTAGGTCCGCTATTTGGGCTGTTAGTGTATCTATACGCTGCGTCCTCTGTCGCTTATGATGAGAGCACAATTTAATGAGCATTCCCCTCATGTACGCTTTATGAGCGCTCCACACCACGGCAGGGTCGGGTACCGACCCCTTGTTCAGCATGAAAAATTCTGAAATGTGTTCTGAAATTTCTGGGGTGTATTTAGCATTTTGAATAATGGAGTTGTTTAGTCTCCATAGAAACGTGTTACGTTGGAGGTTGTGGTCTTGGATGGTAATTGAGGTGGGGGCGTGGTCCGACCATGCCGTGGTGTGGATTACAGATTGAGATATTTTTTGTAAAATATACTTATCAGACAGAAACAAATCAATTCTGGAGTAGGAGCGATGTCTGGGGGAAAAAAAGGTAAAGTCACGTTCGGCGCCATGGTGACAGCGCCAGACATCATACAGATCGTGGGAATGCATAAACGCTTTTAGAGGCGATTCGCGTCTCTTTGCTGAAGAGGTAGAGTCCAGGGAGACATCTGGGACCAGGTTGAAGTCCCCACACACAATAGTGTGGCCTTTTTGGATGGGTTTTAATGTGCGGATAAGCTTGCGTAGGAATCTCATTTGTTGAGAGTTCGGAGCGTACAGGTTGATGATGGTGTAGGTTGCTTTATTAATGGTGCAGATTAGGATTATGAAGCGACCTTCGGGGTCTGGAAGTATTTCTAGGAGTTGGAAGTCTATGGTATCTTTGATGGCGATCATGACTCCTCTGGACTTGGTGGTATGGGTTGCGTGAAATACGTTTGGAAAGTGGTGATTGTTACACAGAGGGGTGTTGGGAGCTAGTAGGTGGGTTTCTTGGACGCAGATGATATCACTCTGGAGGTCCTTAACGGTTTTCCATAGTGAGTGGCGTTTGGCTGGATGATTAAGCCCGTTAACGTTGAGTGAAAGGATATTAAACGGCATCTTGTGAGTGTGGGCTTAGTGTAAGCTTATAATAACACTTACAGTTAGATGATCTCGTGAGGAGCTGGTCTTTTTTTTCCTTTTCCAGGCGATGAAGTGAGTAGAATGCGGTGTGGAAGTCCGAGAGTCAGTGCAGTTTTGTTCCGGGTGGAGGAGCGGAGAGCGTTGCTTCTGGCTGGCCAGGGGCCGAGGTTAGGATGGACTAGTAGACTGCAAATAGAGCAATACGTTAGGTGACAAGGTAGTTATAACCAGTTATGGATCGTGTATGTTTTGGGTATCGGTGAAACTTGTGCAAAAGGTCTGTGTTGTGACCTAATGATTTAGCTTGCTAGAAGATAGGTACTTGTTATAACGTTGCAAGAGAAAAAAAGCTTTGTGTAAGAGATAACAACAAAAAATAAAAAAACAGAATACAAAACAATCAGAGGGGGTGCTGAGCACCTGTGGGCCTCTGTAAGGGGGTACAAAGAGTCACTGCCGCGGGTAGCAGGAAACAAACAAAGAGGATAGCCATAGCACAGGGGAGCTGTTGATGCTGTTATCGGCTTAGTGGATGTTGTATACTTTCATTTGGTGTTTTGATCACGTTGTCTACGGGGAGAGGATGAGATTCTGTCTTGTTGCGCGGTATTTGGTGGTTCCGGGTTTATGCCCCAGGAGTGGAGTAACTTTAGGCCTTTTTCAAGTTCTCCTATTGCGTGGGTTTGACCGTTGCGGGCAATGAGAATGGTGGCTGGGTATCGCCATTTGTATTGCAACTTATGGTTTTGTAAGCTTTTGGTGATGGGGTTCAAATGGCGTCTCATTTGGAGGGTGTATTTTGAGAGATCAGGGAATAGTTGGATTCCTGTGTATGGCGCTGGTAGTGGCGACTTAGCCCTAAGTCCCATAAGCAGCTTTTCTTTAATGTGGTAGAAGTGAACCCTCATCAGGACATCTCTGGGGACAGAGGCAGCTAGGTGGGATGGTTTAGCAATTCTATGGATTCTGTCCACAATGACGTCTCTCGGAGAGGCCTCAGGGAGAACTAAGTGCATCAGATCTTTTGCGTAGCGTGGCAGATCTGCGGGTAGTATGGACTCTGGGACCCCCCTCAATTTCACATTGTTCCTGCGAGATCTGTCTTCTAAGTCGGCCAGCTTGGCCCGCATCCATGTCTGTTCCTCTCTAATGGTTTCAAAGGCTTCAATGGTGTCGTTCACTGTGGAGGTACAGGCATGTATTCCTCTCTCAGCGTTTGTGACTCTATCATCCAGTATGTGGATGTCAGTGGTGATTTTGTGGAAGAGGGATGATAGATCTGTCATGAGGGAGGTCTGCAGGGATATGAGCATATCCTTGAGCGTTGTGTCCATGACAGGCTGCCCTGAAGTGGGGAAGGAGGCCATAGAGGAATGTAGGGCCTGGTCGAATGAGAAGGGAGTAGGAGCCTGGGCCTCAATTTGCGAGTACCGCGACCGCTGCGGCATCGCATCCATCCTCATTTTTGCCTTTGCAGGGCTACCTAGGTTGGGGTCACTCTCTGGGGTCTGTGGGAGGTTATCCACGGTACCTGTGTCTAGAGGATCTTCAGTTTCGTCATCCGGCAGGTCCGTGTATGCTGTGGACGGCGCGGCCTGGCCGGCGCCATCTTGGATCTTCCATCCCGCCGGCTTGTAAGCGAATTCGGTGAGTTTCTGCGGTATGTGGTCTGTGAATCTTTTCCTGGATGTCATCCTTGTTGTCCCCTTGCTGTAAGGAACGTAGCTGGGTAGATTAGAGCCGTTTTAGTCAGCCGATGGCGTTGGATTCTATCCCCTGGCTCAGAGCTGTGGAATTAGGCGTCCATCTGCTATCCCGGCTGGCCACGCCCCCCCCGAAAGCTTTTAATATCTATTAAAGAAGACCTCCAATGTCTGGGACTACCTTGAACTTCAAGTAAAACACCTGTAAATGTCTGTTAACAAGGACCTAATTCGTATAATGCTACTGTTCTGGGACTGAAGAATGATAATTATATTGTCAGCTTCAGAATTGGTCATTCAACTAATGCTCTAGAATTGAGCCAAATGTTCACAACCGAAGCCAGGTGTAAATAATATTTAACAAATAAAAAGAATATGCAGTATGTAAACTTTTAAAGAATGGCTGCTAATGATTCAGTGGTCTTTCAAAAATCCCTCTGAGCTTTTAACTACGACATTTGTAATTTTTTTTAAAACCATCGTTCTCCATGTATGAAGACATAGAAGATCTGGGTGAGACTACTTTGAACGTGATGATCCTTCTGTAAACCAGAACTTAATCTCTAGATTGCTACAGTTCTGGAACTGAAGAATCAGAATTATATTGTCAACTTCAGAATGGGACATTCAAAGAAAAACCATGAGACTAAGCCAAAACTGACAAGCAATGCCAAATGTAAAAGTATTTAAAAATTAAGAAGACCATGCAGTATGTAAACTGTTAGATGATGTAGAACAGGGATATGCAATTAGCGGACCACCAGCTGTTTCAAAACTACAAGTCCCATCATGCCTCTGCCTCTGGGTGTCAGGCTTGTGGCTGTCAGAGTATTGCTATGCCTCATGGGACTTGTAGTTCTGCAACAGCTGGAGGTCTGCTAATTGCATATCCCTGATGTAGAATCTTGAAGGTCTTCTACGTCCTATAAGGTTTTATTATTATGCGACTTCCAGAAACTCTATTAAGACTGAACAAATGATATATTTTTTTTCCTGTTTGAATATTTTTCACCATGTGCATTTTGTAAATATAGAGTATATATATGTTATGTGTGCAAATGTGGAGCTGAGCTCTGAGAGCAGAAGAGAGAAGTTAATAGTTTAATAATTGCACTTTGATTAATCTTTTGATTAAACTTTTTGATTTAATTTTGTCCTTTTTTTTATTAAAACTGAGTATTCAAAATCATAAAGTGGACCTGATAATTTATTTAAAAAAAAAATGAAAAAAAAGAAACTTTATGATGGTTACATATTCTTTTTATATGTATATAGCGCTACCCCGGCAGACGCTGCTTGGTAATTTGGGTTCTCTGTTCTACATCTCGACTTCATGAACGTCCTCGGTCCCTCAGACACACCTGGTTGAACGAAACGTACTGCAACCCCTTATAAGAAGGCAAATATAGATGCCTTTAACTTAGTTGTGAATTTGTTCCAGGAAATAGAGACAAGACTGTTTAATGGCAAATGGTATGGGATAGGGTAAATGGTGGGTTGCCAAGTGCCTTAGAATAGAGTTCTGTGTAGACAAATTTGCCGGGTTGGCTATTTGGGAGCTGCTCGTTCAGGACATGGCAATTGTTGAGGGGTGATGCTCTTTGTTCCCCTGGTCCCCACTTTTTTCCCCTTTTTCTTTTTGTAATGTGTACTGATTTTAATGCGCTATGTGTTTACCAGGGGCATGTATGTTTTGCTGGGCAATAATTCTTCGACATGCTCCCCCCTCTTTTTCTGTTTGTCAATGCTTACTTTTCCCTTCTGTAAGCTCCTTATTTGCCTTATTCACTGTTGCTTGTTACATTTTTTATGCTTAAAAAGGAGGTCTGCCCACCACTGCAAAAATTAAAAGCCAGCAGCTACACATACTGCAGCTGCTGGCTTTTAATAATAGGACAATTACCTATCCTGGTGTCCAGCAATGTCGGCACTGCAGCTGATGTTTCCATCAGCTGTCGGGTGCCACCGCCATTGTGGGTATTACATACCTCCCAACCGTCCCGGATTGGCCGTGAAAGTCCCGCTGTGGGAGGTCTGTCCCGCGTCCCGGGCACCTTCATTCCGGGACAATACAATGTCCCGGAATTGCCCCACTGGCCGATCTGATGCCCCCCTAAAAATTGCCGCCGCATTGCCGCTGTCCCTCACTGCCCGCTGTACTAGTTTTGGCCGAGACCGCTTCATTTCACCCCCAGACGCTGCCTGGCTCACTGCCAAAACAACTGGTTGCTAGGCATGGCCCGCCTGGCGTCTAACAACCAGTGACGTCACGACAAGGAGGAGAGTGGAGCCCCAGCATTTAGCCAAAGGAGGAGTCCTCTTCGCGCCTAAGCTCCGCCCCCGGCTCCGCCCCTGACTCCGCCCCCAACTCCGGGTCCTCCCTGAGTGGAGCCCCAGAATTTAGCCAAAGGAGGATTCCTCTTCGCGCCTAAGCTCCGCCCCCGGCTTCCGCCCCCGACTCCGCCCCCGACTCCGGGTCTTCCCCGAAGGCTGTTCCTGCGCTGGAATAAAGGTAGGAGAAATGCTCCCTGCACTGCCCTGACTCTGAGTACACTTATGGTCACTCTGCTCCCTCCCATACACTGCCCCTCTCCAGTCATGCTGTACAGTCCCCCCATACTGCCCTCCACTACCCCCCCCATTATACTGCCCTCCACTACCCCCCCATTATACTGCCCCCCTCCCATTTTACTGCCCTCCACTACCCCCCCCCCAATATACTGCCCTCTACTACCACCCCTCCCATCATACTGCCCCAATCCCATCATACTGCCCCCCCCTCCTATTATACTGCCCTCCACTACCCCCCCATTATACTGCCCCCTCCCATTTTACTGCCCTCCACGTGACTACCCCCCAATATACTGCCCTCTACTACCACCCCTCCTATCATACTGCCCCAATCCCATCATACTGCCCCCCCCTCCTATTATACTGCCCTCCACTGCCACCCCTCCTATTATACTGCCCTCCACTAACCCCCCCATTATACTGCCTTTCACTGCCACCCCCACCCATCATACTGCCCCCCTCCAATTATACTGCCCTCGACTGCCACCGCTCCTATTATACTGCCCTCCACTAACCCCCCTCCCATCATACTGCCCTCCACTACCACCCTTCCCATCATACTGCTCTCCCTCCCATCATACTGCCCTCCACTACCACCCCTCCCATAATACTGCCCTCCACTACCACCCCTCCCATTATATTGCCCTCCACTACCACCCCTCCCATAATACTGCCCTCCACTACCACCCCTCCCATTATATTGCCCTCCACTACCACCCCTCCCATCATACTGCCCTCCACTACCACCCTTGCCATCATACTGCTCTCCCTCCCATCATACTGCCCTCCACTACCACCCCTCCCATAATACTGCCCTCCACTAAACCCCCTCCCATTATATTGCCCTCCACTACCACCCTTCCCATCATACTGCTCTCCCTCCCATCATACTGCCCTCCACTACCAGCCCTCCCATAATACTGCCCTCCACTAAACCCCCTCCCATTATATTGCCCTCCACTACCACCCTTCCCATCATACTGCTCTCCCTCCCATCATACTGCCCTCCACTACCACCCCTCCCATAATACTGCCCTCCACTAAACCCCCTCCCATTATATTGCCCTCCACTACCACCCCTCCCATCATACTGCCCTCCACTACCACCCTTCCCATCATACTGCTCTCCCTCCCATCATACTGCCCTCCACTACCACCCCTCCCATAATACTGCCCTCCACTAAACCCCCTCCCATTATATTGCCCTCCACTACCACATCTCCCATCATACTGCCCTCCACTACCACCCTTCCCATCATACTGCTCTCCCTCCCATCATACTGCCCTCCACTACCACCCCTCCCATAATACTGCCCTCCACTAAACCCCCTCCCATTGTATTGCCCTCCACTACCACCCCTCCCATCATACTGCCCTCCACTACCACCCTTCCCATCATACTGCTCTCCCTCCCATCATACTGCCCTCCACTACCATCCCTCCCATAATACTGCCTTCCACTAAACCCCCTCCCATTGTATTGCCCTCCACTACCATCCCTCCCATCATACTGCCCTGCACTAACCCCCCCTCCCATGATACTGTCCTCCACTACCGCCTCCTCCCATCATACTGCCCTCCACTACCTCCTCTCCTATCATACTGCCCTCCACCCCATCATACTGCCCTCCACTGCCACCAACTCCCATCAAAAACTGTAAAAAAAAACTCTAAAAAATAAAATGGATAAAATATAATGGTAAAAAATAATAACAAAAATAAAATAACAATAAAAAAAAAAACTACTGATCCTGTCCACTGCCCTACTGATTATGTCTACTGACCACGTCCACTGCTCTACTGACCATGTCCACTGCCCTACTGACCATGTCCACTGCCCTACTAACCATGTCCACTGCCCTACTGACCACTTTCTCTGCCATACTGACCACTTTCTCTGCCATACTGACCATGTCCACTGCCCTACTAACCATGTCCACTGCCCTACTGACCACTTTCTCTGCCATACTGACCACTTTCTCTGCCATACTGACCACTTCCACTGCTCTACTGACCATGTCCACTGCCCTACTGACTGACACCATTCACAGTCCACACTGACACCACTGGCGGAACTACCAGCAAAGGTTGCACTTGCAACTAGGCCCTGGCCTTCTGCCACCATGGCCGGGCCCAATCTGCTGTGGGACCATGAAGGGTGATGGGATCAGTGGGAAGGGCTCTGGGCTCGAAGGGAATGGCCTAGGCTGGAGGTCGGGGGGCCCTTCATGGTTTCTTGCACCAGGGCCCCTGAAGGTTCTAATTATGCCTCTGCTGCACCCTGTATATAGCTCATCCAGTACCCTGTGCCCTGTATATAGCTCGTCTCAGTACATCCCAGAACCCTGCACTCTGCATATAGCTCATTTCAGAACCCTGCACTGTTTACATAGCTCATTCCAGAACCCTGCACTCTGTACATAGCTCATCCCAGAACCCTGCACTCTGTGCATAGCTAATCTCAGAACCCTGCGCTCTGTACATAGCTCATCTCAGAACCCTGCACTCTGTACATAGCTCACCCCAGAACCCTGCTCTCTGTACATAGCTCATCCCAGAACCCTGCACCCTGTACATAGCTCACTCCAGAACCCTGCACTCTGCATTCAGCTCACTCCAGAACCCTGCACTCCGAATGCAGCTCACCCCAGAACCCTGCACTCTGTACACAGCTCATGCCAGAACCCTGCACTCTGTACACAGCCCATGCCAGAACCCTGCACTCTGTACACACACAGCTCATGCTAGAACCCTGCACTCTGTACACAGCTCATGCAAGAACCCTGCACTCTGTACACAGCTCATGCCAGAACCCTGCACTCTGTACACAGCTCATGCCAGAACCCTGCACTCTGTACATAGCTCATTCCAGAACCCTGCACTCTGCACATTGCTCATTCCAGAACCCTGCACTCTGCACATAGCGCATCCCAGAACCCTGCACTCTGCACATAGCTCATCCCAGAACCCTGCACTCTGTACATAGCTCATCCCAGAACCCTGCACTCTGTACATAGCTCAATCCAGAACCCTGCACTCTGTGCATAGCTTATCTCAGAACCCTGCACTCTGTACATAGCTCACCCCAGAACCCTGCTCTCTGTACATAGCTCATCCCAAAACCCTGCACTCTGTACATAGCTCAACCAAGAACCCTGCACTCTGCATGCAGCTCACTCCAGAACCCTGCACTCTGAATGCAGCTCACCCCAGAACCCTGCACTCTGTACACAGCTCATGCCAGAACCTTGCACTCTGTACACAGCTCATGCCAGAACCCTGCACTCTGTACACACACACAGCTCATGCTAGAACCCTGCACTCTGTACACAGCTCGTGCAAGAACCCTGCACTCTGTACATAGCTCATGCCAGAACCCTGCACTCTTTACATAGCTCATCCCAGAACCCTGCACTCTGTACATAGCTCATCCCAGAACCCTGCACTCTGTGCATAGCTAATCTCAGAACCCTGCACTCTGTACATAGCTCATCTCAGAACCCTGCACTCTGTACATAGCTCACCCCAGAACCCTGCTCTCTGTACATAGCTCACTCCAGAACCCTGCACTCTGCATTCAGCTCACTCCAGAACCCTGCACTCCGAATGCAGCTCACCCCAGAACCCTGCACTCTGTACACAGCTCATGCCAGAACCCTGCACTCTGTACACAGCTCATGCCAGAACCCTGCACTCTGTACACACACAGCTCATGCTAGAACCCTGCACTCTGTACACAGCTCATGCAAGAACCCTGCACTCTGTACACAGCTCATGCCAGAACCCTGCACTCTGTACACAGCTCATGCCAGAACCCTGCACTCTGTATATAGCTCATTCCAGAACCCTGCACTCTGCACATTGCTCATTCTAGAACCCTGCACTCTGCACATAGCGCATCCCAGAACCCTGCACTCTGCACATAGCTCATCCCAGAACCCTGCACTCTGTACATAGCTCATCCCAGAACCCTGCACTCTGTACATAGCTCAATCCAGAACCCTGCACTCTGTGCATAGCTCATCTCAGAACCCTGCACTCTGTACATAGCTCACCCCAGAACCCTGCTCTCTGTACATAGCTCATCCCAAAACCCTGCACTCTGTACATAGCTCAACCCAGAACCCTGCACTCTGCATGCAGCTCACTCCAGAACCCTGCACTCTGAATGCAGCTCACCCCAGAACCCTGCACTCTGTACACAGCTCATGCCAGAACCTTGCACTCTGTACACAGCTCATGCCAGAACCCTGCACTCTGTACACACACAGCTCATGCTAGAACCCTGCACTCTGTACACACACAGCTCATGCTAGAACCCTGCACTCTGTACACAGCTCATGCAAGAACCCTGCACTCTGTACATAGCTCATGCCAGAACCCTGCACTCTTTACATAGCTCATCCCAGAACCCTGCACTCTGTACATAGCTCATCCCAGAACCCTGCACTCTGTGCATAGCTAATCTCAGAACCCTGCACTCTGTACATAGCTCATCTCAGAACCCTGCACTCTGTACATAGCTCACCCCAGAACCCTGCTCTCTGTACATAGCTCATCCCAGAACCCTGCACCCTGTACATAGCTCACTCCAGAACCCTGCACTCTGCATGCAGCTCACTCCAGAACCCTGCACTCCGAATGCAGCTCACCCCAGAACCCTGCACTCTGTACACAGCTCATGCCAGAACCCTGCACTCTGTACACAGCTCATGCCAGAACCCTGCACTCTGTACACACACAGCTCATGCTATAACCCTGCACTCTGTGCACAGCTCATGCAAGAACCCTGCACTCTGTACATAGCTCATGCCAGAACCCTGCACTCTGTACACAGCTCATGCCAGAACCCTGCACTCTGTACATAGCTCATGCCAGAACCCTGCACTCTGTACATAGCTCATGCCAAAACCCTGCACTCTGTACATAGCTCATGCCAGAACCCTGCACTGTGTACATAGCTCATCCTACAACCCTGCACTCTGTATATAGCTCATGCCAGAACCCTGCACTCTGTATATAGCTCATCCTACAACCCTGCACTTTGTACGTAATGCACTCCAAACACTGCATTCTTTTATCCTTTTTTTTAAATGAATGTGCTGGGGTATGTATGTATCCATGAGACTCTTGCTTGTGGAACAATAATAAAAGCATATTTTATAGATACAAGGAAGCCAAAGTTTTGTTTAATGATGCCCATTAAGCTCCTCCCACTGTCAAACATTTGACCACGCCCACATTTGCAGCAGCGCGCTATGCAAGTTTACTTCCTTCCTCAAGTGTCCCTCATTCTGAAGTTCAAAAGTTGGGAGGTATGGTATTAGCATTATGGCTTCATGCCGGGTCCCTACTGCACATGCGCGAGGCACCACTGCGCTCTCCTACTAGCCGGCGGTGGGGTAAGGAGGAGGGAGGAGGAGGGAGCCAAGCTGTGGCGTAATTCTCCGCAGCCTGGTCTCCCGGAAGTGGGGGCAGGTATCCGTCCCCCCGAAAGGTACCGAATGTGGCACGGAGGGGGGGAGGAGACAAATGAGCGGAAGTTCCACTTTTGGGTGGAACTCCACTTCAATGTACTGTAACATGTGCATTTATTCTAATAAAACATTTATGGAAATTAAAAAAAGAATAGCGTTCTGTACCACTAATCTGGAATCAACACATACAGTAAATCAGCAAAGTCAGCAATAAAAAGTGCATACAGGCATTATTGGCAATGTGAATAATAATACTATAACTAGTCTTGAGTTCACTCTAGGAGAATGACTGGGATATTGTGCCTTGTCCCCTGAGAGGTACTTCTTAGCATAAGCAATAGGTAAAGGTCTCTTGTGTAGCAGCTGTAAAGGGACAGTCTTTAGTCCTAACTCTTTAGCCGGCTAGCGTCAGGCCCAGTTGTATTGTTGGTGCACATGACAATAGTCCCAGTTAAGCCTACAGACAGCAATAAGGCTAAAAGATGGCTGTATGGTCAGTTGCTAAAGGGCTCAGTCTCTTTCTTGAGCAGCAGATAGTAAATCCCCACAGCATCAGCTGACCAGTCCTGGCGATATTTCAGCTCATCATCGGGTCACACACAGCGATTAGTCCACTCTCTGCTCTGCATGCAGGCAAATCTGTCTATTGACACCCCCCAAACTCAGCACTCCAGATCCCAATCAGGGCACCTATATGCAGCAGTGATGATCCACACTTGATGGCGATGTGCACTCTTCTGGTCTTCCCCACGGCAAGAAAAAGCATGTCCTGTAGAGCCTGAGAAAAAGCAGCTCTTTCCCCTCCACATGGCACCCCTCTCTCTGGAGAATATAGTTCAAAAGCTCTTGATTACACAGCGGTCTCTCTTCAGGACTACAGTTCCAACAGTGTAGTGCTGCCTGACTCAGTCTATTGAACTCTTCCTGCTCAGCAGCTCCCTTCTCTTGCTGATATATCGCAGTACAGCAGCTACAGAGAGCAGTTTCCGCCAGTGTTTCTCTCACTCTCCCTTCTTAGCCAAGCACATGGCTACATGTACGACCGAAAACCTCGATCAGTTGGAGGTGAGTCCACACACCTTTTAGCCATATAGTGTTGGAATGAGATGCTGGAAGTAAACTGGCTGTAAATAGCAGATTTATTCACACTTACTGCACCTATACATTAGACCTGTGGTCTCCAAACTGTGGCCCGGGGGCCGGATGTGGCCCTTTGCTCACCTTTATCTGGCCCTTGGGGTATTTTTTTTCCCCTGCTGATGCCAATGATAGGGCACTATTCCACCCATTACACCAACAATGGGGCACTATTCCCGCCACTGACACCAACAAGGGGACACTATTCCTCCATCTGATTCCAATGATGGGGCACTATTCTTCCCACTCATACCAATAATGGGGCACTATTCCCCCAATTAAAACCCATGATGGGATATTGCTTACTCCCATTGAGAACATGGCATTTTTTTTACTCCCACCAGTCACAGTCCAGCCTCCCCTAAAGCCTGAAGGCTGTTTAGAGAGTTTGGAGCCCCCTGCATTGGACCTTTTAAGAAAAAGTATTACCACAGCATGAAAATTGTTCGTACAATATATTCTCAGCACTTAGAGACATACACTTCCTTAGCAACTACAAACTGTCTGAGTCAATAATAATAATAATAATAATAATAATACCGTATATACTCGAGTATAAGTCAAATTTTTCAGCACATTTTTTTGTGCTGAAAGTGCCCCCCTCGACTTATACTCGAGTCAAGCACTTTTCTGCAGCAAAAAATTTTATTTTCTGAACCGACTTTGGGGCCTCGTATCTCAGGGCCACTTAATGCTAGGAACCCCACATTTGGTGTGCAAACCCAGTGGAACTGGTACAACAACATATCCAAAGCCGAAGTTCCTAGCACTAAGTGGCCCCGAGATACGAGGCCCCAAAATCGGTTCGGAAAATGTCATTCTCTGCTACAGAAAAGTGCTTGAAATTTTCTGAACCGATTTTGGGGCCCTGTATCTCAGGGCCACTTGGTGCTAGGAACTCCAAATGTGGTGTTCAAACCCACTGGGATTGGTACCATAACATATCCAAAGCTGGGGTTCCTATATCTAAGTGGCCCTGAGATACGGGGCCCCAAAACCGGTTTGGAAAATGTCATTCTCTGGTGCAGAAAAGTGCTGGACATTTTCTGAACTGATTTTTGCGGTCCTGTATCTCGGGGCCACTTGGTACTAGAAACCCTCAGCTTTGGAAATTTTATGCTGCTAGTTCCACTGGGTTTGCACACCAAATTTGGGGTTCTTAGCACTAAGTGGCCCCGAGATACGGGGCCCCAAATTCGGTCAACTGTGTCCATCTGCAGCAATGTCATTTCGGGACCCTTTGGGTTCAGAGACCCCCAAATTTTGGCTGCAGCTAGGGGGCATCTAGGAACCCTTAACTACCGAGTTAGAAGTTCAGGGGACCTATGGCTGCAAATGGGCACAGTGATGCTGCAAATGGGCATTGTTGACCCTCTTTTCCACTTACAGTAGCTGTGCATTTCTCACCCTCGTCTTATACTCGGGTCAATAAGTTTTTCCCATTTTTTTTGGTAAATTAGTGCCTCGACTTATACTCGGAACGACTTATACTCGAGTATATACGGTAGATAATTATTAGTAGTTACTATTGTAGTATAGTATATACCAGTGTTTCTCAACTCCAGTCCTCAAGGCGCCCCAACAGGTCATGTTTTCAGGATTTCCCTCAGATGAAACAGCTGTGGTAATTACTAAGGCAGTGAAACTGATCAAATCACCTGTGCAAAATAATGGAAAGCCTGAAAACATGACCTGCTGGGGCGCCTTGAGGACTGGAGTTGAGAAACACTGGTATATACTACACTGAAAACTATCATGGAAATGTTGGTTTTTGAGGGAAGAGTGACACCTAGTGGCTACTTTCATTATTGCACAATTGTAACAAGACCCATTGGTATATAACAGGGATAGGCAATTAGCGGACCTCCGGCTGTTGCAGAACTACAAGTCCCATGAGGCATAGCAAGACTCTGACAGCCACAAGCATGACACCCACAGGCAGAGGCATGATGGGACTTGTAGTTTTGCAACAGCTGGAGGTCCGCTAATTGTAAATCCCTGGTATATAAGGTCTAACTTTCTGGTGGGTGATTAGTAAAACTCTTTATGTAGCAGCATACGAAAGACAATTTGAAACTTTTTTTGCTTGTTGACATGGACAATTTGTAGTTGTTTAGTAAGTGAGTCTCTAAGTGCTGGGAATATATTGTAAAAATTTGGAGACCAGTTTGGGATAATAGCTGCTGGAGCGTTTTGATCTTTTGAGGAATTTTACCAAGCGCTGATTTTAAAATCATTTAGCCTTGAAAATTGTTGTTGAACCATCAGCGGATAAAGTCAGTGGTGTACCATGGGCAGCGTGATAGGAGGTCCGAACACGCCTGAGTTAATCTCTACCCAGGAGGATGTCTCGGGTGCTGGCAGCTCACCCTATGCCACTGTACTAGGAGGCCACCCCAAGGCTCATGGACAATTTATGGGTGTTCCCTTATGGAGGTTACAGCACAGCACTAGTCCCCTCATCCTTCTCATTGAGCCATGCAGCTGGCCTAAGGCTCACCACGCATGTTGCAATCTGATTGTACAATTGATTTTAGATCTACCAACAAGTATGTAGTGAAAGCTCAATCCCACATGTAGGCGTGTATAAAAAGATTCTGTCGGAGAAAAGCAGATTTGAACGTAAGTTCAATGACTACAGTGCCTTGCAAAAGTATTCGCCCCCTTGGCTTTTTACCTATCTTGTTACATTATAGTCTTTAGTTCAAATTTGTTTTTAATCTGAATTATATGTGATGGATCAGAACACAATAGTCTAAGTTGATGAAGTAAAATTTGAAAAATATATACATAAAACTAGTTTTCAGAAATAAAAAGGTTGACATGTGCGTATGTATTTACCCCCTTTGTTATGAAGCCCATAAAAAGCTCTGGTGCAACCAATTACCTTCAGAAGTCACTTAATTAGTGAAATGATGTCCACCTGTGTGCAATCTAAGTGTCACATGATCTGTCATTACATAGACACACCTTTGTGAAAGGCCCCAGAGGCTGCAACACCTAAGCAAGAGGCACCACTAACCAAACACTGCCATGAAGACCAAGGAACTCTCCAAACAAGTAAGGGACAATGTTGTTGAGAAGTACAAGTCAGGGTTAGGTTCTAAAAAATATCCAAATCTTTGATGATCCCTAGGAGCACCATCAAATATCTATCATAACCAAATGGAAAGAACATGGCACAACAGCCAACCTGCCAAGAGATGGCCGCACACCAAAACTCACAGACCGGGCATGGAGGGAATTATTGAGAGAGGCAGCACAGAGACCTAAGGTAACCCTGGAGGAGGAAAAGGGTGGCACTTTTAGGCAGCACTGCTGGGCACTAATAGGCAGCACCGATGGGCATTGATAGGCAGCACTGATGGGTGGCACTGATAGGTTGCACTGATAGGCATCACTGATGGCACTGGCACTGGCAGGCATTGCTGATGGGCACTGCTTGGCATCTGCCTGGGTACTGATTGGCCTCTGCCTGGGCATTGGCATATCCCTGGTGGCCCAGGGTAGCATACCTGGTGGGCGTCCTTTATGGGTATCCCTGGTGGTCCTGGCGGCATCCCTGGTGGTCCTGACAGGCATCCGCTGGGGGGCTGCGCTGATAAACAATTATCGCAGACCCCCCTGTCAGGACAGCCTCCAGTCAGCTCTCTTCTATTCGCATCTGTCAGATGTGAGTGAGGACAAGTTTACACTGTGATCAGCTGTGATTGGACATGGCTGATCACGTGGTAAAAAGCCTCCATCATAGGCTCCATCATCTCTTACCGAGATCAGTGATGCGGTGTGTCTGATTAACACACCGCACTAACAATCGCTGTGCTGTGTGCCCCCGGGTGCGCGATTGTGGCTTTTCCTGCTGGACATCACATGATGCCCAGTCAGGATAACTGAACCACCGGGAAGTGGTTAATGTAGGGAATGCATTAAGGTAAAATGTTTTCCCTTTAACCGCTTGACATCCGCGCTATAGCCGAATGACGGCTACAGCGCAGACCTGAATTCCCAGGCCTCCCCCATGCACGTGCCCTGCGCGCGCCCTGCAGGGCGCGCGTGGAGCGCGCTGTGATCACCGAGTCACTGAGACTCGGGTGATCACCGATCCAAGTAAGGGGCCGGTCCCAGCCCCTTACCATGTGATCAGCTGTCAGCCAATGACAGCTGATCACATGATCAAAATAAAAGCTCTGTGATCGTTTTTTTTTTTCTCCTCGCGCTGACAGTGCGAAGAAAAAAAAAAACGATCACCAGCTCACCAGCAAGGGACATCGGTCCCGAAGAGGAGGAGGCAATAATGCCTCAATTGTGCCACAAGTACCCCCTGCCAGTGCCACCTGACATTGCCACATCACAGTTCCCACAGTGCCCACCAGTGCCACGTATCAATGCCCATAAGTGCCACCTATCAATGCCTACAAGTGCCACCTATCAATGCCCACAAGTGCCACCTAATAATGCCCACCAGTGGTGCCAATCAGTGCCACCTAGCAGTGTACAAGATCAGTGCCCATTATTGCCACCAATCAGTGCCCATCACTGCCACCCATCAGTGCCCATCACTGCCACCTATCAGTGCCCATTGGTGCCACCTCATCAGCGTACATCAATGAAGGAGAAAAATTACCCTTTTTAAAAATTTTATAACAAAATATAAAAAATAAATATTTTTTTTTTTTTTAAATTCTGTCTTTTTAAATTTTTTTAACAAAAAATAAAAACCGCAGAGGTGATCAAATACCACCAAAAGAAAGCTCTATTTGTGGGGAAAAAATGATAAAAATTTCATTTGGGTACAGTGTGGCATGACCGCGCAATTGTCATTCAAAGTGCGTCAGCGCTGAAAGAAAGCTAAAAATTGGTCTGGATAGGAGGGGGGTTTGAGTGCCCTGTAAGCAAGTGGTTAAAACCACTTGAACAAAATCCCTGGTGATCCTGCAATAAAGGTCCTTGTTCAGGACTATTCCTGTTATATGGTGGTAATGCTCTGCCATTTGTGCTCCTGCTTTGTCACCTTGTCACATGACCCCCCTTGGTGAAGACTACTAGAAGCTGATCCAACACACATTGCACAGACATGGTCCACCATTGCCACAAACAGGGAGCCAGTCCAAAGCCATGATGTGCAGCTGACGTTGAAGTGGGTGCCTGTAGACGTGGAGTAGATAAAGAAGCTGCAGGAGATAAGAATAAGGATAAAAAAAACATGAATACATTTTATTAAAAAAAAAAAAAATTAAGCCATTGCTTTACCACACTAAACGCCACCAAATTAGGGTTCAGATTTATTTTAGACAGGAAAAAAGAGAGACCATGAAATCTTGAAATGAGCTCTGCCTCTGTTGGTGAATTCTTTGAAACCCAACCCAGCTAAATGCAAAAACTTTTCACAGTTGAACGTCACTATCGCTCTTCTGTTGTATCAGTTGCTCAGCAGGTAATTCCACTTGTTATAACCTGTTATGTGAGGAACAACATTTGTCCTGCAGTCCTCTATGGAGTTGACCGTCTCTGTGTGTGGTATTGTTATGGTTATTACGCACATTAAGGACTGACCCTGGACAAGTCTGGCAGGTTTCAGCCTCCTCATGTAGGTCTTAGTTTGATTAGTCCACCAGATCTTCTTGAGGGGGATTCAGCACCTTTCAGAAGGCTGTATCTCCACCGACCTCGACATGTCACCTGGATAAAATGTGAAGTTTAGAACCAAAGATTGGGTTAATGGTCAGACTCGGACAACACAAAGCCACCTGAGACGTCATGACTTCTGTGCAAGCTCTGCTGGTGTTGGTCGGTAAGTTGCCTTTTTTTCTAGGAGACTCTCAACTATAACTTGAACTGTAAGTTACCATTACAGGCTGAATACAACAAACACTTCCAGGATCCGTTGGGTTTAATCTAAGTATAATGTTAAACCCTCGGTGTGACATCGCTCTTTCTGTTAAGCGTCATGTAACTAGTAATAAACATAAAGTTATTTCCTTTATTTTGACCCAAAGGTATTTTTTTTTAATCATTTTGAAGTTCCCTTTGCGGTTTTTGTCTCTGTAGTTCATTCCCAAAACTTCCAGCCATGGACTGCGCACTGTGTGGCTTCATGAGTCGGGACTTCATGCCCCATTAAGAGAATTCAGATGCAGCCATAATAAAAGACTGTTTTGGATATTATTTTGTGATAGTATAATTTGCTTAAGTTTCTTTATGTAGAATGCACAATGCATATACCTGTGAAAAACAGGTACCCCCCCCCCCCCTCAAAAAAAAAGCCAAATGTGGCGGTTGAGGGAGGAGTTCTGCCTTAACCACATCCCATCCCCAGCCTATAGCAGAATGACGGCCGGGGGATTCATTATCCTGACTGGACGTCATATGATGTCCAGCAGAACAAGCCACTCGTGCACCCTGGGGGCACGCAGCACTGAGATCGTTAATGCGGTGTGTCGCTCCGACACGCCACATTTCAGATCACTGTAAAGAGCTTATGAAGTAGGTCCTTTACCACATGATCAGCTGTGTCCAATCACAGATGATCACTGCGTTACTAAGACGTGCTCGTTATCGGCATTCCTCTATTCGCGCTGACAGGGTGGCTCTCCTTACGGGGAAATCTGCACTGATAATCAATGCAGTGATTATCAGTGCAGCCCCCTAAGCGGTGCCCACCTGTGATGCCACCAGTGCCAAAAAGTGCCCACCTGTGATGCCAATCAGTGCCCATCAGGGATGCCTAGCAGCAATGTCTGTAATGGCTTCCTCATCATTGCTGCCTATCAGTGCCGCCTATCAGTGCTGCCCATCAGTGCCACTTATCAGTGCCCATCAGTGCCGCCCATCAGTGCCACTTATTAGTGCCCATGAGTGCCGCCCATCAGTGCCACCCATCAGTAACATTTATCAGGGCCCATCAGTGCCGCCCATCAGTGCCACCTATCAGTGCTGCCCATCAGTGCCATTTATCAGGGCCCATCAGTACCACCCATCAGTGCCACCTATTAGTGCCTTTTATTGCCATCTATAGGTGTCCATCAGTAGTGCCTATCAGTGCCGCCCATCAGTGCCACCCATCAGTGCTGCCCATCAGTGCTATTTATCAGGGCTCATCAGTGCCACCCATCAGTGCCACCTATTAGTTCCCATTATTGCCATCTATCAGTGTCCATCAGTGCCGCCTACCAGTGCCTATCAGGGCTGCATATCAGTGCCCATCAGTGCTACATATTAGTGCCCATCAGTGCTGCATATCAGTGCCTCCTCATTAGTGCCCATCAGTGCTGCATATCAGTGCCTCCTCATCAGTACCCATCAGTGCTGCATATCAGTGCCTTCTCATCAGTGCCCATCAGTGCTGCATATCAGTGCCCATCAGTGCTGCATATTAGTGCCTCCTCATCAGTGCCCATCAGTGCTGCATATCAGTGCCCATCAGTGCTGCATATCAGTGCCTCCTCATCAGTGCCCATCAGTGCTGCATATCAGTGCCTCCTCATCAGTGCCCATCAGTGCTGCATATCAGTGCACATCAGTGCTGCATATTAGTGCCTCCTCATCAGTGCCCATCAGTGCTGCATATCAGTGCCTCCTCATCAGTGCCCATCAGTGCTGCATATCAGTGCCTCCTCATCAGTGCCCATCAGTGCTGCATATCAGTGCCCATCAGTGCTGCATATTAGTGCCTCCTCATCAGTGCCCATCAGTGCTGCATATCAGTGCCTCCTCATCAGTGCCCATCAGTGCTGCATATCAGTGCCTCCTCATCAGTGCCCATCAGTGCTGCATATCAGTGCCTCCTCATCAGTGCCCATCAGTGCTGCATATCAGTGCCTCCTCATCAGTGCCCATCAGTGCTGCATATCAGTGCCCATCAGTGCTGCATATCAGTGCCCATCAGTGCTGCATATCAGTGCCCATCAGTGCTGCATATCAGTGCCTCCTCCTCAGTTCCACCTCATTAGTGAAGGAGAAGAATTACTTATTTACTAAATTTTATAACGGAATCAAAGAAAAACATTTTCAAAATTGTCTGTCTTTTTTCCCTTGTTTAGAAAAAAATTAAAAAACCACCAGAAGAAAGCTATATCTGTGGGGAAAAAATGATAAAAAATGTCATATGGGTTCAGTGTTGCATTAATGAGTAATTGTCATTCAAAGTGTGACAGCGCTGAAAGCTGAAAATTGGCCTGAGCGTGAAGGGGGTGAAAGTCCCCGGTACTGAAGTGGTTGGGCTAAATTAGAGAAAGTTGATATAAAATGTATCATTTATAAATCATAATTTATTATTATAAATGATAATTGCATAATGTATTATGTATAAAACAAAGTATAGTAATATTATTTATTAATATAAATTATAATTATTACATTAAATTATAATTACTGTATAAAATTATAATTTACCATTTCCATAGCTATCGTCTTATTTCATTCTGAATTACAGAAAGGTAATTAGCGATAAAATGTTATAAAATGATTTCCAAATTATTTGTGAAAATTAAATTTTGTATCAGCGTAGCGTGAAATGATCACATCCACTATGATTTCCTCCACAGTTTTGCAGCAGTTCAGCAGCTCAGCCGGGCAGTCCTCGACCTGCGGATCTCCATCGGTGTCGGCGCGAATTGTTGGTGGCACAGCGGCGGCGGAAGGGGCGTGGCCATGGCAGGTCAGCCTGCGATATCTGGACAGCCATGTCTGTGGGGGGTCCCTGATCAGCAGCAAGTCAGTTCTCACTGCTGCTCACTGCCTTCAGTAGTAAGTTCCTGTATTACCCCATAGATACAGCGTGAGGGCTCAATACACGTTCTGGGATTTAAGGGGATTTTATTATTCTTTTTTTCATGAGATGTACAATATGTTACTGTGAACATAGTAAAGAGTAGATGAGTAGAGGGGGGCGACTTAGAACTTCTGCCAGTTTTTTATTGTTAGAGAATCTGGGATGAGAATGCCAAGGACAGAAGGTCACAAGAAATACCCAACACGTTTTGGGGCTCACCAGCCCCCTTCATCAGGGCTTGTGTTGTAGGCTGAGCCGGAATAAATAAATGTTATCTAGACTAATGTATCATCATATCCAATTTTTTATTTTTTGGACCAGCCTGCTAAACTCCCCCCCCCCAAAACATTCACACCTAATAGCACAAATCCTCTACCCCTAAAATTTCCCTTCCTAGTATACATCTTCCAACCCCCCCACTTTAAATCCCCTCTCCAAGCACAATCCCTCCCCCCAATCCCCCTTCCAGCTCAAATTCCCCCCTTCTAGCACAAATCCCCCGCTCCTAGCACAAATCGTCTTCCCCCACTCCCCCTCCCAACACAAATTCCCCCCAATCCCTCCTCCAAGCACAATCCCTCCCCCCAATCCCCCTCCCAGCACAAATCCCCCCCTCCTAGCACAAATCTTCTTCCCCCACTCCCCCTCCCAGCACAAATTCCCCCCAATCCCCCCTCCAAGCACAATCCCTCCCCCCAATCCCCCTTCCAGCGCAAATTCCCCCCTCCTAGCACAAATCCCCCGCTCCTAGCACAAATCATCTTCCCCCACTCCCCCTCCCAGCACAAATTCCCCCCAATCCCCCCTCCAAGCACAATCCCTCCCCCCAATCCCCCTTCCAGCACAAATTCCCCCCTCCTAGCACAAATCTTTTTCCCCCACTCCCCCACAGCACAAATTCCCCCCAATCCCCCCTCCAAGCAAAATCCCTCCCCCCAATCCCCCTCCCAGAACAAATTCCCCCCCCTCCTAGCACAAATTCCCCCCTCCTAGCACAAATCTTCTTCCCCCTCTCCCCCACAGCACAAATTCCCCCCAATCCCCCCTCCAAGCAAAATCCCTTCCCCCAATCCCCCTCCCAGAACAAATTCCCCCCTCCTAGCACAAATCCCCCCTCCTAGCACAAATCGTCTTCCCCCACTCCCCCTCCCAACACAAATTCCCCCCAATCCCCCCTCCAAGCACAATCCCTCCCCCCAATCCCCCTCCCAGAACCAATTCCCCCCTCCCAACCCAAATTCCCCCCAATCCCCCCTCCAAGCACAATCCCTCCAACCCAATCCCCCTGCCAGCACAAATCCCCCCTCCTAGCTTAAATCTTCTTCCCCCACTCCCCCTCCCAGCACAAATTCCCCCCAATCCCCCTCCAAGTACAATCCCTCCCCCCGATCCCCCTCTCAGAACAAATTCCCCCCTCCTAGCATAAATCTTATCCCCCCCAACACAAATTCCCCAAAATCACCACTCTTAGCACCACCCCAAATTTCCCCTCCTGAAACAATACTTACCCCCTGCCATCCCCCAAATTCCCCCTTCCAACACAAATCCCCTCCCTCCCATCATCTCCCTGTGGCATCCACTCACTTCACATAATACCACAGTGCCCACCCCTCTTGTCCCGGCCCTGCTGGCAGGATCACCAGATGAAAACAAACCAGAAAAAAGCCTGAAAATAGGAAAAAAATGCAGCCACTACATCTAAGGAGGGGTAGGCTGCAACTATGTTTCAATTTTTTTGTTCCTGGGTTTAGATACACATTTGCCAGAAAAATCCAAGCTTCTGTAGCTGTTAAAAGAAAATCAGTTATCTACTTCTGTGTACTATCATAATTTTTCTTTTTCAGCTCAAAGTCTCCTGCTGACTACCAAGTGTCTCTCGGCACCTATAAACTGTCTCAGTATAACTCAAATGCGGTCGTCTCCAAGGTGCAAAGGATCCTTATTAATTCCACATACCAGTCTTCTGTTACCGGGGGCGACATCGCTCTCCTGAGACTCTCCAAGTCCATCACCTTCACCAACTTCATCCAACCCATCTGTCTGCCCTCAGCCTCCATCACCTTCTACCCCAACATGTCGTGCTGGGTAACCGGATGGGGCAATGTTGCCTCTGGAGGTGAGTCTGAGAGCCCGGGGTCATGGTCACAACTACAGATGTAAAGGATTGTTGGCCAATCCTCCATTCTTCCACTCTGGTAGAAGAGTTGCTCCTTCATTTTTTTGTGCGATAAATGCCGAAAAGAAGTCTCCACCGCATGTCTGCTAAGGTATTTTGTGCGCATTCCCAACAGGGGCAGACTGGGCCGGAAAGGGGGGGAATTGCCCCCCCACCCCTTCATTCCATTTGTCCTTTCATGAAAAGGACGGAGGTTAAGTCACCGACTGGAGTTGGAAGATGGCTTTTTATTGAGCATTATTATAAAAAATTATACCGTTATTGTATATTGAAACATGACAGGTTACTAAGAGGTCCACTTTAAGTCTCTGTGGAGAACTACTGGTGTAGAATTCACAAAAATGGAGTCTCTTTTTCAACCCATTGGTTCCCAGCTAGATTAAAATGTATGGGTTTTGGGTGATCATGGCCTCCAAATGATGTAGAGCAGGGATCTCCAAACTATGGCCCTCCAGCTGTTGTGGAACTACACATCCCATGCGGCATTGTAAAACTCTGACTTTCACAGACATGACTAGGCATGATGGGAATTGTGGTTTGAGGGCCATAACTGGAGGGTCATAGTTTGGAGACCCCTGATGTAGATTGTTTATCAAGCTATAAATGGTTTCCAGAATCGCACATTGCAACGCTGAGTTAGTTCAGAGGACTAGCAACCACAATAATGTCTTTCTTATTTGTTCCACAGTTGTCCTACCAGCCCCAAAGACCCTCCAGCAAGTAATGACCCCCCTTATTAGCAGAGACACCTGTGACCAGTGGTACCATGAATATTCGGGAATCAGCTCCAGGGATTCCATAATTGCATCTGATCAGATCTGTGCTGGGTATATCGATGGGCAAAAAGACTCATGCCAGGTGGGTAAAAAGTCATAAGCCCTAAGGGAATGATCTGTACACTGTTTCATACACAATTGTTTTTTAACTAAGGACAAAGTCCAGTTTTAAGCTATATTTCATGTTATACAACATAACGAAGCATCGTTACATATATAATACCTTCTTACCGGAGTGCTTGTTCTGGCAGCTGTTTTTTTTTTTTTTAAATCAAATCCTTTTTATTATTTTATATGAAAACAACATTGACACAATACAGACAAAACCACAAAAATAGAAATCACACCAAACCAAATCCACCAAACCACCCCCCTGCAACAAACCCTGACATCCCACCACCCCCCGCTCACTCGGAGTATATATGACACACGAAAAAAAAAGAATAACAATATCCAGTATTACAAAGTACACGGTACCCATTGGTTGACATGATACCCAAGTCATAGATTGAAGGCATCTAGACCAGATAACATCAAACTTATTCAGGGAGTTCCTTAGGGAATATGTATGCTTTTCAAAGAGAATGATCCTATTGAGATCTACAATCCAATCTGACACAGTCGGTGGATGTGGAGAGGTCCACTCAAGAGCAATCTGTCTACGGGCAACAAAAAGTGCGCTCCTTATAGTATTACCAGTAGGGGAGGTGTAGATAGAGGTATCACAGTAACCCAATATACATATAAGCGGTTCAACCAGAATGTTAATATCCAGTACCCTATTGAAGGTACCAATCACCTCCACCCAGTTTCGGACATCGCCACAAAAGATGTATTAATGTACCTGTGTTACCGCATCTAGCACAGGCTGGCTCAGATTTCAGTCCAGTTGCACAGAGAAATTGTGGAGTTCTATAGAGCCTATGGAGTATAAAAATCTGGGTCAGTCTGTGTGATGGAGAAAGAGACACCCTGGACGGGGACCGGAGGACATTGTCCCAAATATCCTCAGAGATGGGACCAATATCTTTCTCCCAACCAGCCCGAGAATGGATGGCAGATGTTTTATGGATGCATTATAGCTATATAGTGTAGCACTACCCCTGGAGGGGCCACTGTAGATTATTAGGCTCTTTCCCAAGGCAGTGCAGAGGCAGCCAGGCACACAACTACAGTCCACTCACTTTGGCTCATTGTTCAGTCTAGGGGTTGTCTTTTTTAAAGTTTATTTGCTGGCAGAAATTTATAAGGGGATTGAGGGTGATGTGGGATACTCCAAAAGATCAACTGGAACAGTCTATGGGTTCATGGCTGAGGACCATGAATCAGAGGCGTAACTAGAACCTTCAGGGCCCCAGTGCAAGAAACCATGAGGGGCCCCCCTGGCCCCCAACCAGGGCCATTCCCATTGATCCTGGGGCCCATTTATTATGGTCCCACAGCAGGCCCCCTTCCTGCCATCTTGGGGTCCCCCCCGGGTGGTGGAACAACAGTGCATGGTCGCAAGGGCGACCTTTGCAACCCTGATAGTTTCACCACTAGTGTCAGTAGTTTTTTTTTGAGACATAGAAAGGGGGTTGGGGACACCTCAGTCTCCATCTCTGCAGACTCAGCAGCACAGAATGAATGAACAGGACTAGCTCTGTACAGAGCTTCCCTTTCACTCATGCATTGAAGCATTGTAAACACAGCTATGCCGTAAACACAGCTAAGCAGGCGGAAAGTGGGAGAGGGGAACCCCGCTGCGGTGGGGGGGAGAGTGAGGGAGGGCAGGGGAGCACACAGGGGCTCAGGGTAGCAGGACAGATATAGGGAGGCAGTGGGGTGGCATGTAGAACAAGAGATGCCCTCCATTTCCCTCCTGCAACCGCTGAATGTCTGCAGAAGGGAGAGCAGGAGAAGCGCGCATTCAGTGGCTGCATAGGGGGATCAGTTCCTCTACATGCCACCATCCCTCCAATCTAGCTTTACAGAGGGGCATCACGGGCCCCCTGGAGCATGGGGTCAGGTCGCAGTCGTGACCTCTGCGACCCTTGTACATACACCCCTGCCATAAAGTAGCTTTAGCACAGGTATAGACTGGAATAGTCTATAGGTTCATGGATTGGCAGCATGGAACAGTCCACAGGTTTGTGGCTGGGGATCATAAAGTTTCTTTGGCACAGATATAGCTAGACTGGAAAAGTCTATGAGTTCATGGCTGGGGACCATGAAGTAGCTTTAGCACAGGTAAAGGCAGATGTAACAGTTCACAGGTTGGCGGTTGGAGATCATGAAGTGGATTTGAAGTTCAGCACAGGAAGAAGGAGCTACTCACAGAATCCTGGAACACGATCAGTCCATAGGTCCAGCCTCTTGTAAAGTAATCCAGTGCCCAGTCCAAAGGGTGTCAGGGGTTAGCACCCCCCAGCTCACAGATCCATCCCCTCAGAGGAGAAAAAGACAATCTCTTCAGGGCTCCAGACTATTTAACAGGATTCCAGTCACCATCTGGGCACACCTCCCAAGGGATTGGTTAGACCATGCTCAATAATCAGGCTGGTCGTTTGAATTCTCCCTCCCTAAGCTTCAGAAAAGTCTTCTAGAGGTAGGGGTAAGCAAACCCCCAGCCTGTGAAGCCCTGAACAGACCAGTCCAAGCAAACACTGTTCCCCTGATTACAGAAAGAGCCAAAAATGAAATTTAAACCCTCCAGCTTAGTGCTCAAGGGTGATGCTGCACTTATAGATTAGATATCCTGGACACAAGGAAAATCTAAAAATAACTACTTAAAAAATGTGCAAAACCTGATATACTGTATATAAAAAACTCAGTAGTATATCATGATATATATAATAATAAAATACTTTATACACAATATACAGTACATTAAAATACAAGGTGATGTGTCCATCACAGAACATATAGTTGAAACTTGTGGATAATAAAAGAGTAAGCTTCTAAAAATATATATTCAAGCGAAATCTTGAAAATAGGTGAAAATCCATGTGCAATAATCCCAAATCACCTTGAAATCAAGTGTGCCAGTTCCCTTACCAAATGTAATGATCTCCAAAGAAAAAGAGATCAACAGTCCGGAAACCAAGGGATTTTATCCTCTGAAGACATCCATTGTACAGACGAAATGCGCGTGGGGTGAGTCCAGTGGCTCATGATTTTATACACCTGATAAGCTGATGTTCTCTGATATGATGTTTGTTTGCCTATGAGATGTTTTTATATTTGAGTGATCTCCAGGAGTGATAACCAGTGGAGGACCCTGGAGATTCTGGAGTTTGCAGTATTTTGTTTGGTGGCCCTTGATTGGATGATTTTTGCACTGTTGAAAAACAAAATTTACCTAGCAACCTAACCGGGAGGGTGCTGCAATATATTTTATGGACTTATGTTACTACATTGTTTACATAAAAAAGTTACAGAATGGTTTAATTTTTATTGCTTGTTTAAAATAAAACCTGAAGAAGGGGGGAGGCTTTTTTTTCTTTAAAAGGCAAAGGTTTTATTTGATGCTCTTAACCATTAAATATTTTTAAAAGTTCTTTACGTGAAATTAACTTTTTCTACTAGTCTCTTCTCTGACACATTCAAGAATTTGCCATCTGGCAAACGCTTCATTGGTCGCTATCAGAGGGGTAGCTTGCCTAGGATGAGAAGAAGGTCAACCCATACTATATTTCTATATCTGCTTACGGTCTATAAACCAGAACCATTTACGTCTATCGGTCCACACATCAGTAATTTTCACACCTGACAATAAATACTACATGGATTAATTGCATATTAATTTGTATCTTGCAGGGTGACTCTGGAGGACCTCTGGTGTGTAAAGTTTCTGGGACCTGGTACCAGGCGGGAATTGTCAGCTGGGGTAGCGGGTGTGCCGTGTCATACCGACCAGGCGTCTACACGTATGTGCCTCTCTATAGGGCCTGGATTGAGGAGAATGGAGTGCCAGCTCTTCTGCCCAGCATATACTCATTTATCCTCACTTTGATAATACTGCTACATTAATTCCACAATATGATAACTGTGACCTGGAAGCAATTCATTAAAAAACAAATAAGGCAAAACTTTTTGAATAAAGTGTGGTTGGGTTATAACCTTCATGTCCTGTCCCATAGCCAAAAGTGAAGTGAGAGGAAATCCCTGCAAAGTCATGAAATCCCTGGTTTTCAACAGAACTATCCCCCTCTATACCTGTTTTGGTTACAACCCAACATTTTCTTTCGTTTTTACTTTCAGTGTTAATGGTCAAAAGAACAAATAGGTTTAGTTTAGTTATACCTTAATGAAGAATTGCAGGTAGGGCAATCCATACATCTAACTAAGTATATACTATACCTGTGGGATTCCTTTAGAATAGGGGTATCCATACTTTCTAAACAAAGGGCCAGTTTACTGTCCTTCAGACTTTGAGGGGGCCAATATAAGTCAAATATAACTGACATCGGTGGCCGTAAACAATGCCTCATCATCAGTAGTATTAATGGCAAGAACAGTTTCCCATCATTGGTGTCAATGGG
This sequence comes from Lithobates clamitans, assembly GCA_037952925.1. Lineage (NCBI taxonomy): Eukaryota > Metazoa > Chordata > Amphibia > Anura > Ranidae > Lithobates > Lithobates clamitans. The sequence continues at coordinate 1,840,730 of JBBGZY010001884.1, read as the reverse complement.
AGGAATAGTGTCCCATCATTGGTATCAGTGGGAGGAATAATGTCCCATCATTGGTATCAATAGGAGGAATAGTGTCCCATCATTGGTATCAATGGGAGGAATAGTGTCCCATCATTGGTGTCAGTGGGAGGAATAGTGTCCCATCATTGGTATCAGTGGGAGGAATAGTGTCCCATCATTGGTATCAGTAGGAGGAATAGTGTCCCATCATTGGTATCAATGGGAGGAATAGTGTCCCATCATTGGTATCAGTGGGAGGAATAGTGCCCCATCATTGGTATCAGTGGGAGGAATAGTGTCTCATCATTGGTATCAGTGGGAGGAATAGTGTCCCATCATTGGTATCAGTGGGAGGAATAGTGTCCCATCATTGGTATCAGTGGGAGGAATAGTGCCCCATTGTTGGTATCAGTGGGAGGAATAGTGCCCCATTGTTGGTATCAGTGAGAGGAATAGTACCCCATTGTTGGTATCAGTGGAAGGAATTACGCACCACTGTTGGTGTCGGTAGGGGGAATAGGGCCTCATATCAGTAGGAGGATTAGTACCGCAAGAGTCAGATAAAGGCAAGCAAAGGGCCGCATCTGGCCCCTGGGCCACAGCTTTGAGACCACTTCTCTAGAATATGGAAATCACTGTAATAGGCACCACTACTACATCGCTACTACCACAGTACGCACTTGCTTCTGGGTCCCTTGCCAAGCAACTGCCCCGCTGCTTTCTGAAAAGAGGAGGTTGGCCACTCAGCAAGGGTGTCATTCCGAGACCAGTTTGCATTTTCCCAATGAATGTAAATTGTTCTCTGACTGAACAAGGTAATGAAGTGGGGTCTTGGTAATCGGAGAAGTTTGCACTCATTAAGAAAATGCAAAGCATTCTTTGAATGATGTCTATGCCGAGTGGCCGACCTCTTGTGATTACAATAGAACAGGGCAGCCCTTCAGCAAGAGAACCCTGAAGCAAGTGGAGATCAGTGTAGTAGTGGTGTAGTAGCTGCAGTGGCTAGACAGCGATTTCCAGATTCTAGAGTAGGATTTCTCAATCAGGGTTCCATGGAGCTCTAGGGTTCCTCCAGAGGTTTCCAGGATTTCTTTAAGCAATGCCTTTCAGATAAGTTCCCATTGACAACACTGATCTTTTACAAGGGTAATTCTTCAAAAAAAACACAAGTGTAGGGTGCATTCTTCCCACAGACCATCACACTAATGTATCATGCGTTGTAGATATAGTCATTTTTTAGAAGGGGGTTCCCTGAGACCAGAAAGTTATTTCAAGGCTTCCTTTGTGTTGAAAACGTTGAGAAAGGCTGGTCTAGAGGGGTCCCACAGGTATGGTATATACATAGTTACATTGGTCCAAGCTGGACTATGTATAAAATATCTATACCTGGAATTATTCTGTAAACTCACTAACTGTTTGAAAAATAATAACTAATAATTTGAGAATTTCAGAGAACCCGCCAGCATTTTTTTTTCTTAATTAAATATTATTTTTTTATGAACTTGCTAAATAAAACATTTTATTTTAACATAAAACGTGTCGGTTCAAGTAATTCCAAGGAATTGGAATAAGACACACAAAAATTGTAAATGTTTTTTGTTTTTAATAATTTTATTATATATTTATTTGCATTTTCATCAATGTAAAGTAAACAAGTACATTTATATAATTATGAAACACAAATTACACAAAAATCATAATATCTTAAATATCTCTAGAATATATCAAAGACAAATCTATAATCACACATAGTAAAACAAGGAGAGTCCCCAGCAAGGAACAATGAGGAAAACCCCTTTAACCCAAACACATTATAAATATTACCAATTAGACACTGCTAAACTGGGACAATGATGTCCTGTTTTCTCACTCTCTCTCTCTCTATATATATATCTATATATATATATATATAGATATATATATATATATATATATAGATATATATATATATATATATATATATATATATATATATATATATATGTATATATATATCTATATATATATATAGATATATATCTATATATATAGTGAGTACACCCCTCACATTTTTGTAAATATTTTCTTCTATCTTTTCATGTGACAACACTGAAGAAATTACACTTTGCTACAATGTAAAGTAGTGAGTGTACAGCTTGTATAACGGTGTAAATTTTCTGTCCCCTCAAAATAACTCAACACACAGCCATTAATGTCTAAACCGCTGGCAACAAAAGTGAGTACACCCCTAAGTGAAAATGTCCAAATTGGGCCCAATGAGCCATTTTCCCTCCTCGGTGTCATGTGACTCGTTAGTGTTACAAGGTCTCAGGTGTGAATGGGGAGCAGGTGTGTTAAATTTGATGTTATCGCTCTCACTCTCTCATACTGGTCACTGGAAGTTCAACATGGCACCTCATGGCAAAGAACTCACTGAGGATCTGAAAAAAAGATTTGTTGCTCTAAATAAAGATGGCCTAGGCTATAAGAAGATTGCCAAGACCCTGAAACTGAGCTGGAGCACGGTGGCCAAGACCATACAGCAGTTTAACAGGACAGGTTCCACTCAGAACAGGCCTCGCCATCGTCGGCCAAAGAAGTTGAGGTCACGTGCTCAGCGTCATATCCAGAGGTTGTCTTTGGGAAATAGATGTATGAGCGCTGCCAACATTGCTGCAGGGGTTGTAGGGGTGGGGGGGTCAGCCTGTCAGTGCTCAGACCATACGCCGCACACTGCATCAAATTGGTCTGCATGGCTGTTGTCCCAGAAGGAAGCCTCTTCTAAAGATGATGCACAAGAAAGCCTGCGAACAGTTTGCTGAAGACAAGCAGACTAAGGACATGGATTACTGGAACCATGTCCTGTGGTCTGATGAGACCAAGATAAACTTATTTGGTTCAGATGATGTCGTGTGTGGCTGCAACCAGATGAGGAGTATAAAGACAAGTGTGTCTTGCCTACAGTCAAGCATGGTGGTGGGAGTGTCATGGTCTGGGGCTGCATGAGTTCTGCCGGCACTGGGGAGCTACAGATCATTGAGGGAACCATGAATGTCAACATGTACTGTGACATACTGAAGCAGAGCATGATCCCCTCCCTTCGGAGACTGGACCGCAGAGCAGTATTCCAACATGATAACCACCCCAAACACACCTCCAAGATGACCACTGCCTTGCTAAAGAAGCTGATGGTAAAGGTGATGGACTGGCCAAGCATGTCTCCAGACCTAAACCCTACTGAGCATCTGTGGGACATCCTCAAACAGAAGGTGGAGGAGCACAAGGTCTCTAACATCCACCAGCTCTGTGATGTCATCATGGAGGAGTGGAAGAGGACTCCAGTGGTAACCTGTGAAGCTCTGGTGAACTCCATGCCCAAGAGGGTTAAGGCAGTGCTGGAAAATAATGATGGCCACACAAAATATTGACACTTTGGGCCCAATTTGGACATTTTCACTTAGGGGTGTACTCATTTTTGTTGCCAGCGGTTTAGACATTAATGGCTGTGTGTTGGGTTATTTTGAGGGGACAGCAAATTTACACTGTTATACAAGCTGTACACTCACTACTTTACATTGTAGACAAGCGTCATTTCTTCAGTGTTATCACATGAAAAGATAGAAGAAAATAATTACAAAAATGTGAGGGGTGTACTTACTTGTGTGAGATACTGTATATACACTATATTGTCAAAGCATGTTAGCAACTCAGTCTCAGGTAGCTGCTCCGTCCGTCAGGTAGTGTAATTAGAGGTGCAGCACTGGAGCCAGCACTAGAGGAAGCAGAGCCAATGCTTCCTGTATAGCGCCGCCTCCTGTCCCATGGGCAGGGCAAAGGGGGTGGAGTCAATGGGGACTGCAAAATGAGTTTCGCCTAGGGTTTCAAAAATCCTTGCACCAGCCCTGATCCCAGTCTTAGTCCGTAGGGTTCAGTATTGAGTTGGCCCACCCTTTGCAGCTATAACAGCTTCAACTCTTCTGGGAAGGCTGTCCACAAGGTTTAGGAGTGTGTCTATGGGAATGTTTGACCATTCTTCCAGAAGAGCATTGGTGAGGTCAGGCACTGATGTCGACGAGAAGGCCTGGCTCACAGTCTCCACTCTAATTCATCCCAAAGGTCTTCCTATTCCAACATGACTGCGCACCAGTGCACAAAACAAGGTCCATAAAGACATGGATGAGCGAGTTTGGTGTGAAGGAACATGACTGGCCTGCACAGAGTCCTGACCTCAATCTGATAGAACACCTTTGGGATGAATTAGAGTGGAGACTGCGAGCCAGGCCTTCTCATCTAACATCAGTGCCTGACCTCACAAATGCGCTTCTGGAAGAATGGTCAAACATTCCCATAGACACACTCCTAAACCTTGTGGACGGCCTTCCCAGAAGAGTTGAATCTGTTATAGCTGCAAAGGGCGGAGCCAACTCAATATTGAACCCTACGGACTAAGACTGGGATGTCAGTAAAGTTCATGTGCGTGTAAAGGCAGGTGTCCCAATACTGTTGGCAATATATTGTGTGTATATATATATATAAAATCATGAACAGTGTACAGTGGTCTAATGACATAGTGAGGGATACCTAAAGTATAAAGTATAGTATATGTCCTTGTCACTTTTTGTAAGCTAAGCTAAAAGCAAAACCATGTTATCTTCCTATTGTAAACTACCAATCCCATTATACCTCACGTAACAGAGATGAACAAAGGCAGACACATTTGTAGTCCAGTTTGGGTGACAACCAAGCCTTCCTCTACAGATATAATTTGGAGAGCGCATATTATCACCATTATAAAAAAAAAAAGCCTACAATAAAGAAAACGAATGTAACCACCACATCTAAGGATTGGTAAGCTCCAATATATTACTTTTTTGTGTTTGGGCTTAGATACACTTTATGAAAAAAAAAAGGGCCTGAAGGATTTGGCATGCAAAAAAAAAAAACGCCCAACATTATGAATGTAACCCCCAATATTTGACCTATAGTCCTCCTATCATTCTTCTACATCAAACACTTTGACATCAAATGATATGAAAATTGTATTAATAGAAGTATTTATCCTAGCACAGGAAGAACGCTGTCTTTGGAGGCATGGAGTTTATTGCAGGAGGGATGTGAGTCCTGTTAGTGGCAGCACTGCACTCATTGCATGAGGGATGTGAGTCCTGTTAGTGGCAGCACTGCACTCATTGCATGAGGGATGTGAGTCCTGTTAGTGGCAGCACTGCACTCATTGCATGAAGGATGTGAGCCCTGTTAGTAGTAACAGTTAAAAGAGAAGTATGGGATTTTTTTTTTTTTAGAATCACACTTACCCCACCTCCACCCCCGCCTACTTGTCCCCCGCTGGCTCTAAGGCTGAGAACTGAGCATTCAAACACCACTGATCGCTCGGTTCTTAGAGCTCTGTGAGGAGAGAGATAGTGACTGTCAATCACCGGCTCTCTGCTCTCCCCCCCCTACGCTCACTGGAGCGCTGGGCTATGGAGGGGGCGGGAGCATCTGGTTCAGGCTCTCAGTGGCTTGCTGAGAGGCTGAGCTGGGTGTCGGTCCAGGCATGTGGGCTGATCCTGACTATATGGTCGCGATCTTTCCTGAGCCTGGACGGCTCTGTGATATCAGCCGACAGCAGGCCTCAGTCCGCTGTCTGCTGAAAACGGATCACAGGACTGCAGAACGAACTGAGCTCTTGTGATCCACAGGAGAAGTACAGCCAGACAAGATTTGGCCCTACTTCTCCTTTAACTTATTACAGGAGGTATGTAAGCCCTATTAGTGGAAGCACTGAACTCATTACAGGAAAGATGTGAGCCCTGTTAGTTGCTGCACTGAACTAATTGCAGGAGGGATGTGAGCCATGTTAGTGGGAGCACTGAACTCATTGCAGGAAGGATGCGAGCCCTGTTATTGGGAGCACTGCACTCTTTACAGGAAGGATGTGAGCCCTGTTAGTGGGAGCACTGAAATCATTGCAGGAGGGATGTGAGCCCTGTTAGTGGGAGCACTGCACTCTTTGCAGGAAGGATGTGAGCCCTGTTAGTGGGAGCACTGAAATCATTGCAGGAGGGATGTGAGCCCTGTTAGTGGGAGCACTGAAATCATTGCAGGAAGAATGCGAGCCCTGTTAGTGGGAGTACTTAACTTTTTGCAGGAAGGATGTGAGCCCTGTTATTGGGAGCACTGCACTCTTTGCAGGAAGGATGTGAGCCCTGTTAGTAGTAACAGTTAAAAGAGAAGTATAGGATTTTTTATTTTTATTTTAGAATCACACTTACCCCACCTTCACCCCCGCCTACTTGTCCCCCGCTGGCTCTAAGGCTGAGAACTGAGCATTCAAACACCACTGATCGCTCAGTTCTTAGAGCTCTGTGAGGAAAGAGATAGTGACTGTCAATCACCAGCTCTCTGCTCTCCCCCCCCTACGCTCACTGGAGCGTTGGGCTATGGAGGGGGCGGGAGCAGCCGGCTCAGGCTCTCAGTGGCTTGCTGAGAGGCTGAGCTGGGTGTCGGTCCAGGCATGTGGGCTGATCCTGACTATATGGTCGCGATCTTTCCCGAGCCTGGACGGTTCTGTGATGTCAGCCGACAGCAGGCCTCAGTCCGCTGTCTGCTGAAAACGGATCACAGGACTGCAGAACGAACTGAGCTCTTGTGATCCACAGGAGAAGTACAGCCAGACAAGATTTGGCTCTACTTCTCCTTTAACCTATTACAGGAGGGATGTATGCCCTATTAGTGGAAGCACTGAACTCATTACAGGAAAGATGTGAGCCCTGTTAGTTGCTGCACTGAACTAATTGCAGGAGGGATGTGAGCCATGTTAGTGGGAGCACCGAAATCATTGCAGGAAGGATGTGAGCCCTGTTAGAGGGAGCACTGAACTCTGTGCAGGAAGGATATGAGCCCTGTTAGTGGGAACACTGATATCAATGCAGGAAGGATATGAGCCCTGTTAGAAGGAACACTGAACTCTTTGCAGGAGGGATGTGAGCCCTGTTAGTGGGAGCACTGAAATCATTGCAGGAAGAATGCGAGCCCTGTTAGTGGGAGTACTTAACTTTTTGCAGGAAGGATGTGAACCCTGTTAGTGGGGGCACTAGAATCATTCCAGGAAGGATGTGTGCCCTGTTAGTGGGAGCACTGAACTCATTCCAGGAAGGATGTGAGCCCTGTTAGTGGGAGTACTGAACTCATTCCAGGAAGGATGTGTGCCCTGTTACAGGGAGCACTGAACTCTGTGCAGGAAGGATATGAGCCCTGTTAGTGGGAACACTGATATCAATGCAGGAAGGATATGAGCCCTGTTAGAGGGAGCACTGAACTCTTTGCAGGAGGAGGGATGTGAGCCCTGTTAGTGGGAGCACTGAACTCATTGCAGGAAGGATGTGAGCCCTGTTAGTGGAAGCACTGAACTTATTACAAGGAGGATGTGAGCCCTGTTAGTGGAAGCACTGAACTCATTACAAGGAGGATGTGAGCCCTGTTAGTGGAAGCACTGAACTCATTACAAGGAGGATGTGAGCCCTGTTAGTGGAAGCACTGAACTCATTACAAGAAGGATGTGAGCCCTCTTAGAGGGAGCACTGGATTCATTAGAAGAAGGATGTGAACCCTGTTAGAGGGAGCATAAGCTAAGTTCATGAAGGATGTGTGCCCTGTTGTAGGAGAAATATTGGACATGGCAGTAAAACGTAAGGCCATACTGAAGAAAGCATAGAAATTTTTTTGGGAGAGGATGTGAACTCTGCGGGAAGACACATAGTGGACATGGCAGGAAGGAAGTGAGCCCTACTAACGGAAGCCGGTGGCTCATTGAAGAACCCCTTTGAAGAAGACAGAAAGTGAAGGTTACACTATATTTGTTGAGACAAAACACACTTTGAAGAAAAGAGGGGAACAGTCAGGTTGTGGACCCAATAAGTGGATCGAGGTAACAAATATTGCACTATATCTAATGGAAATGTTGTGAAACATCAATTGAGGGGGGCAGCCCCTCTGATGGAGATGCTAGGTTAAGTATTAAAACATTACCAGGCACAAGAGGACAAACATAACATTTCCTATAGACCAGACATAAGTTCTGGAGGCACCAGGATTAAAAGCCCTGTTCATCGGTTGTTCCACTAAAGTTATCGCCAAGTCTCCACTACTCCGAAGGTACCTTCTTTTGTTAAAGATGCTATCGGGATGTGTTTGAGCTCCTCCTTCACTGAACTTAATGGTCGGGATGTATTGCTGGATCCAGGACTTGTAATGCTGAACCCTTGTGTAGACACCCGGATTATTCGGTTCTGCACAGCCAAAACCCCAACTGACAATACCAAATTGCAGCCTCTCCCCGTTTGCACTGCACACCAGTGGGCCGCCCGAGTCTCCCTAGAAAAAATTAACAAAAAGGAGCAATTTTAAACACGTGTGTAAACATGTTATAGGCTTGCCCTCCACTGAACGAGTTTCCACCTTAGATATGCTTTCTAATTGGTCTTGGCTAACTTCTGACCTCACACAGCCACCTGATCATGATCAGTTACAGTATGTGAAAATCTATATTTTCTAATTATAGCTACCTTTCATATTGAAAACCTTTGAACACACAATAAAAACAATACACCCCTTGAGTGGCAGTCACCAAGAAAGAATCAGAGAATATTGAACCACAGAGACCTCTAGTGGCCAACTATAAACTCTTTAATGCCAATCCACTGGTTTAAAGTGGGAAAAAAGTTAGGGGGCTGCCACTGTTGAAGTCTCCTTTTGAGAAACCTTGTTTTCTGACTATCAGGCTGATGTTTCTGCTTCATTGCTTTTTTGAGTCTCTGACCCGGAACAAGTCAAAAAATAGGCAATTCCAATAATTTCGGATGCTCTCATACAGTATACTTGTTCCATGCAACTCAAAAGTGCTGAGGCCAAGATATGGTCACCAAATAGCATTTTCAAAAGAAGGCCAGCAATGGCAGCCGCCCATATACGTCTACTTTTTGAGGCGCTGACCCAAATTTTTCATACATACTTGAACACCGGTTGCCACATACCTGGCACGTGTCCTTATTGCCCTGTTTGAAGCCAGCGCACATCATGTCATCCTTTATCACTTTCGTTCCAGGGGGCAGCTCAATGCTGTACATGGCTTCACAGTGTTGGTTGTCAATCAGAGCTAGCTGAACCTCTTGTAGGGTCTTTGGGTTGGGGAGGGGTTCTATGGATGATAGTGAGAATACATTTTTAATTTATTCAGTGATGACACAATGATATCGATGGTCTATTCATACGAAAGATTTCATTTTTCAACCTAGCTGGCCCTCACCATTTTCAGAAATGTGACCCCAGCCTGTTGCCCAGCAGAGGGTTCCCTCTGGCAGATTGATGTTTGTTGATGGGAGGGACACAGGAAGGATGAACGTGGTAAAGTTGACGGGTTGCTCCAGTTCCATCAGTGTAATGTCTGCGCCGGATCCCAGCGGAGTGTATTTTGGGTGCAGAATGATTTGTTTTACTCTTCTGGACACTATGTTGGGGTCCTGGAGGTCCGTGAGCTTGTGCGCTCCAAGGTAGATGGTAAAATCTGAGGGGTTCACAGGCCTGAGGGAATGAGCAACAGTCAGAAATTGTCATGGCAGTCGTAAAAAGAAATATGGCACATTGTATGTGGTAGGGTGAAGGCTAACTTTTTTGGATAAGGATTGATTACACATAAGTCTAATAAAAGTAATGTTCCTACAGATGTGTTTTTTTGCTGTTGCCTAAAAATGTAACTAATAGTTCCTGTTCATTATCCTCTAATATGGCCTTTCTCAACCAAAGTTTTATTGAACCCTAAGGTTCCTTCAGACGTTGCTAGGGTTTCCTTGAGCATTGGGCAACTCCTGCCTCTTAGCTGCCACTGAAACAACTGCTTTAGCTATCTCAAAGAGGGGGATTAATCCCAATGAACACAAATGCAAGGAGCATTCTTCTACTTGACCATCACATTAACGTTCAATGAGATGGAGATAAAGTAATTTTTAGCAGGGGTTCTCCTGAGGACAGAATACTATTTCAAGGGTTCCTCCACCTTAAAAAGGTTGGGAAAGGCTGTTTTAATAGACCAACTCCTTAATTGAATCTTCATTAAAGGAAAGAAAATAATACTAAGACTTTAGCTTATAAAATCTCTTCTACTGTATATCTGAAGTCCTCATTTAATAAAGCTTTTCAGTATTGAACTGATAGATTTGCATAACAATCCTCTTTATGGATGGCTAGAAACCCTTTCTAAGCTTTTCACTTGTTCTAGAGGCGAATAAGCTACTAGAAATTGCCAGGAAGCGGGAACATAGAGGTTTAAAGTTTAACTAAATTCAAAAATGTTGTTGTTGGTTTCCAATAGAGTGGAGAGGGATTAGAACTCCTGTCAAGTTTTTATCGCTGTCTGTGCCCCCATTATGGAGATTCACTCTCTTTATTTGTTCTGTTTACAGTTACAGTATCACTGAAATTGAAAGTGAAAGAAAATTTTGTGTTATCCCCAGAATAGAGGAGAAACTTCCAAAGGGGACACTACTTTTGGGGCCCCCCATGACACCTTGGGATCCTCTCACTGTGGAGGGGTTTCCTCTTACTTTCCGTTTTGTCTATGGGACAGGAAGCTAAGGGAAATAATATTATTATACAGGATTTATATAGCGCCATCAGTTTGCGCAGTGCTTTACAGTGTAGAGGGGGGGACAGTTTACTACACTATGGTCAGTCTCTCTCTCTTCTGGGCTATGTGCTAATGTGGATGCTGGATGTGAGTCTAAGAGGACGATTCTTCACCATCTGAAAGCGGCTTCCATTGTGGCCATCACCAAGCTTAAAGGCCTAGGCTGGGCTAAAGCCACCTGCCCTTTAAAGCTTGCCGTCCGGTAAGCTTAATCTACAGCTACGGTGGTCAGGCACTTTTGTTTGTGGATGCACACTGTGGTGTTGTTATGATCTTTTATTCTAAAGAACATTCATCTGCCCTTGATGTCAATTGTTTTGGACTTTTAATTTAGCGCAGCTTTTTTCCTATCTATTATACTCACTTCTCTGGTAGCTCATGCCTCTTGTCTTACTCCATAAGACTCCAACATTTAATGCTTTTGGAAGGGTCAGATGCCTGTATACCCCTGCCACGTGTTGTGGTTTCAGCCTTTGACCTCTAGCTCATTGCTGAGCCTTGTAGTTATCGTAGGGGGTCAGAGTATGGAACCACAGCATGTGGCAGGGGATACAGAGATCTAAGGCTGGTCATGCACTCTTATGCCCTGTACACACGATAGGATTTTCCGACAACAAAATCCATGGATTTATTTCCGACGGATGTTGGCTCAAACTTGTCTTGCATACACACGGGTCACACAAATCTTGACGGAAATTCCGAACGTCAAGAACGCGGTGACGTACAAGACGTACGACGAGCTGAGAAAAATGAAGTTCAATAGCCAGTGCGGCTCTTCTGCTTGATTCCGAGCATGCGTGGAACTTCGTGTGTCGGAATTGTGTACACACGATCGGAATTTCTGACAAAGGGTTTTGTTGTCGGAAAATTTGAGAACCAGCTCTCAAATTTTGTGTGATGGAAATTCCGATGGAGCCTACACACGGTCGGAATTTCTGACAACAAGCTCCTATTAAAGTCGGAAAATCCTATCGTGTGTGTTGGCTCTTGTCTTTGACATCCAGCACCAGTGCTTGTCAGAATACCTGAAAAATGGCAGCAGCTGATTGCCCAACAATTTTGAATTTTCAGATTGAAGGATTTCGGGTGGAGTGATGCCAACAGGGCCACCATTGGCTTAAATTTCAGCCAGTTCATGGGCCAGCTTCACGCTTCTAAGTTTCAAATGCTGAAGCCCTGGTTCAAACCGGTGCGGCTTTGAAATTGCGCTATTTCAGTGCGATTTCAAAGCCACAGATCAGTGCAATTTGCGCTGCCGATTTCATTGTGGCTTGCGACTTCATTTAAAAGAAGTCTATGCAAGTCGCAATGAAAATTGGTAAAAAGTACAGCTGGAACCTGGAGTCATACAGAGGCTGGGATAGTTGGAAGGTTGAAGAAATAGACCACCAGAGAGGACAGCATAATACAGTGGAACCTTTGTTAACGAGTAACGCGGTTAACAAGCGTTTTGAAAGACGAGCAACTTTTTTTTTTTAAATCCTGACTCGGTTGGCGAGTGTTGTCTCGCTAAACGAGCAGGATTTAAGCTAATGTGGTGTGCAGTACCGCATTTGGCCAGAGGTGTGGGGGGGGGCGCCCGTTACACTCGGAATGGTTCGGAGCCGTTCTGAAATACTCAGAATCACTCGAAAATACTCTGAAACACTCGGAAATACTCCATTCCCAAGTGTTTCCGAGCCTTTCCAAGGGTTCCCGAGTTCAGCCGAGCTGTCCAAGTATTTCCGAGGCTCTCCGGCGCCCCCCACCACTTCTGGCCACATGCGGTATTGCATGCAATAGAAGTCAATGCGGAGCAAATTATCTTCATTTCCATTGACTTCTATGGGGAAACTCGCTTCGATATGCGAGTGCTTTGGATTATAAGAATTCTCCTAAAACGGATTATGCTCGCAATCCAAGGTTCCACTGTACCTCTTATTTTACAAGAAGCTGGCATTAGGAATTTATTAAAGACCTGACAGGGTCCCTTTAGATAGGGTGAGATTTGCATATACCCTGTTTCCCTGAAAATAAGACCTAGCGTGATTGTTGGTGATGGCTACAATATAAGCCCTACCCCCCAAATAAGCCCTAGTTAAAGTCCTTGTAGGTCTTTTTTTCAGGGTAGGGTTTATTTTTGGGGAAACAGGGTAGGGCTTATTTGGGGGGTAGGGCTTATATTGCAGCCATCACCGACAATAACGCTAGGTCTTATTTTCAGGGAAACAGGGTAGCTGCTTATCGCCCTCCTTAGCAGTCTTTGCAAATTTCCACCGGAGTCCTCGAACTTACTTGTCAAAGCAGTGAGCCGCAGTCAGCACCCAGGATTCGGCAATCAGGGACCCCCCGCATAATGGAGAGCCGTCCTTCTGTAGGATGACCTGCCAGGGCCACTCCCCCTTCCCAGCATCCTCTCCTCCGACAATGCGCATTATTTGTCCGCAGCCTGTAAGGGTATGGAAAACAGGTAGGATGTATTGGTTGTATGCATACTGAATTCTTCCTATTTATCTAATTATGTGAAAACTAGACGTATTATAGAGTTTCATATATATACAACATGGAAACCCCCCAGCCTAAAATTT
>JBBGZY010001884.1:1810000-1822500 GCA_037952925.1 Lithobates clamitans | reverse complement strand
TTATTTACAACATTTTATGACAGAAACAAAAGAAAAACTTTTTTTTTTTTTCAAAATTTTAGGTCTTTTTTTATTTGTTTAGCAAAAAATAAAAAATGCAGAGGTGATCAAATACCACCAAAAGAAAGCTCTATTTGTGGGAACAAAATGATAAAAATTCTGTTTGGGTACAGTGTAGCATGACCGCGCAATTGTCATTTAAACAGCGACAGCGCTGAAAGCTGAAAATTGGCCTGGGCAGGAAGGGGGTGTAAGTGCCCGGTATTGAATTAGTTAATCATAATGACAAATCATTTCACTGAAACATCTTTAATTATTGACTAATGAATTAAAGCCTAATTGGCAGTAACTAAATATTTGGAGTTGTCTCATCTTCCCCATCCCTGCTGCATCTAGCACTCCATGGGTAGTGGACACCAATATTTAGCTTGCCTAGTGGTCTCACAACAGCTGACGGCCCTCATCTCTCGAGTGCTGGAATGTTGGCGGAACTCCTACCACCATGATGATGTGACCTGCTCGTCCTGCACTGTACATTATGATGTTGGGGAGAAGGACAATGGTAAGAAACAAACATAAAGAAGAATGGCTGCTTGGGTCATCAGACCCAGAGTCGGTGGGGACTATGGTGTAAGGTGAGTATTATGTGTCTCCTCCCTATCCCCAAGCACTAGATTCTATATATATAAATATATATATATTTACATATATAGAATTCACATGGCTCCTCTACCAAAAAAAATATTAAAAAAAAATATATATATATATATATATATATATATACATATATATATATATATATATATATATATATATATATATATATATACATACATATATATATATATACTTGTGTGTTTTTTATTTCATTTTTTTTTTTTATGGTAGTCGAGCCATGGAAAGTCAAAGAAAAGAACATATCTGCTGCTAGAAACGTCTTCCTTTGGCTCTGTAGTAATCTCTGAAGGAACTCTGGTACTGGAAATAATAAAAACTCCAGTGCCCATTCATGAGAGTTACATCATCAGTGGCTGCCCAACGGGCGAAGAGGAGTAATGTGGGACCTAGAAGAAGCAGTGGAGAAGATGACCTACTTGTATATTATTTCAATAGCCCCCCCAAACCACCACCCCCCCAATCGTCCAGTGGACTTATTTTCCTCATTAGCCATTGGCCTATAAAAAAGAAAATCTATCTATCTATCTATCTATCTATCTATCTATCTATCTATCTATCTATCTATCTATCTATCTATCTATCTATCTATCTATCTATCTATCTATCTATCTATCTATCTATCTATCTATCTATCTATCTATCTATCTATCTATCTATCTATCTATCTGTCTATCTATCTGTCTAATCTGTCTATCTATCAATTCATTACAATGTACCTTATAATGTATGACCATGCACATGCTGTGATTGCTGTAATAGGATAATGGGCCGTGTATTTGCAGGGAGAAGATTATCACATGGCCAAAAAAGGGGTAAACTGGACCGACCAGTTATTTCTATAACATAATTCTATGTTTCTAATTTTGTAATTATTGCCTTCTAGGGTGACCTGCTTGTTACGTCAGTTCCATGTCAGAACAGAGAAAAAAAAAAATATATATATTGCGTGTGGGGCCACACATTACTGAAAATACTGTATTGTCCGTGCAAACACAACACCGCCAATAGACTTCCAATAATAGAAAGATGCGTCATCAGTTATGGGGTTTTTTTTGTAATACTTAAGACCCTTTTCACACTGAGGCGCTTTTCAGGCGCTACAGCGCTAAAAATAGCGCCTGCATAGCGCCTGAACAAAGCCTCAGCTGTGCTGGCAGGGCGTCACAAAAAGTCCTTCCAGCAGCTTCTTTGCAGCGGTGTAGGAGCGGTGAATATAAGACTCCTACACCGCTCCTGCCCATTGAAAACAATGGGGCAGCGCTGCCACACCGCCGGCAAAATGCAGCTGCAGCGAAGTTTTGCAGGCGGATTTAACCCCTTTTCGGCCGCTAGCGGGGTGGTTTTAACGCAGCTAAAACGACGGTATATCGGCGCTAAAAATAGCGCCGCTTTACTGCTGATGCCCGGGGTGGCTCAGTGTGAAAAGGGTCTTAGTCTCTGTTCTCAATTTGCGTGGTCAATTTTTTTGAACAGTTTCCACGTGCATTCACTTGAATGGGCTGCTTTGTGCACGTTTGTGGCATCAAAGAGGCTCAGGAACCAAATTTTGTCCCTGAGCCAGGGGCATTTTGCCATGATTCTTGTGTGCTTTGTGGTGTAGCAATTGTGGCAAAATCACACCGCATTTGGGATGACATTAAGACCCCTTTCACACTGAACCGCCACGGGCGTCAGCGGGAGAGCGGCGTTATTTTTAGCACCGATTTATCGTCGTTTTAGCAGCGCTTTTCGGCCGCTAGTGGGGCGGTTTCAACCCCCGCTAGCGGCCGAAAGGGGGATTAGATCCGCCCGCAAAACGCCGATGCAGTGGCGCTTTGCTGGCGGTATAGCAGCGCTGCCCCATTGTTTTCAATGGGAAGAAGGGGTGTAGGAGCGGGGTATTCACCGCTCCTACACCGCTGCAAAGAAGCTGCTGGCAGGACTTTTTGTGATGCCCTGCCAGCGTAGCGCCCCAGTGTGGAAGCACTCGGGCTTTCAAACTGGGTTTGCAGCTGAGGCTTTTTTCAGGCGCTATTTTGAGTGCTGTAGCGCCTGAAAAACGCCTCAGTGTGAAAGGGGTCTAAGAATGAGTGGCACATAGCTGTACGTTGGCTCTTTAAGACGCTGTAGCAGGCGCCCGAGGCCGATGCGCATGCCCGGTGGGCACAATGACTGATGGGCACCCGCGATCGCTCGTGACAGAGCGAGAACCAGGATCTGTGTGTGTAAACACACAGATCCTGGTTCTGTCAGGGGAGAGGAGACAGATTGTGTGTTCCTACCAAGTAGGAACAACGATCTCTCTCCTCCTCTAGTCAGCCACATTCCCCCCACAATTAAAACTCACATAGGGAACACATTTAACCCCTTGATCGCCCCCTAGTGTTAACCCCTTCCCTCCCAGTGACATTTAGACAGTAATCAGTGGCTATGTATAGCACTGATCGCTGTATAAATGTCAATGGTCCCAAAAAACTGTCAAAAGTGTCTGATTTGTCCGCTGCAATGTCTCAGGCCCGAAAAAAATCGCAGATCGCTGCCATTACTAGTAAAAAAAATATTAATAATAAAAATGCCATAAATCTATCCCCTATTTTGTAGACTTGTGCAATAACCAAACAATATACGCTTATTGCGATTTTTTTTACCAAAAATATGTAGAAGAATACATATCGGCCTAAACTGAGGAAAAAAAATTGTGTTTTTTTTTTTTTGGGGGGGGGGGGGGATATTTATTATAGCAAAAAGTACAAAATTTAAAATATTGTGTTTTTTTCAAAATTAACGCTCTGTTTTTTTTATATCACAAAAAATAAAAACCCCAGAGGTGATTAAATACCACCAAAAGAAAGCTCTATTTGTGGGGGAAAAAGGACATGCATTTTGTTTGGGTACAACGTCACGCGACTGCGCAATTGTCAGTTAAAGCGACGCAGTGCCGAAACGCAAAAAAAATGGCCTGGTCAGGAAGGGGGCAAATCCTTCCAGGGCTGAAGTGGTTAAATAATGTGCCTGGGAGGTGCCCTTAGTATGCCTGTAAAGTAGCACATTTTTCCAATGTTCATAACAGTACCACGGCAAAATGACATTTTTAAAGGAAAAACTTTCATTGCGGCTGTAATGTATTGTCGGATCCTGTCAATATACATAAAAAAACATTGAAAAAAACAGTGTGAGTCCCCCACCCAGTTCACTACCAGGCCCTTTGGGTCTGGTATGAAAATTAAGGGGAACCCTGCTCCAAAATTTTCTAAAAAATGGTGTGGGGGTCCCCCAAAATCCATACCAGACTGTTATTCGAGCATGCAACCTGGCAAGCCGCAGGAAAGGGGGGGGACAAGAGAGCACCCCCTCCTGAACAATACCAGGCCACATGCCCTCAACATTGGAATGGTGCTTTGGGGTCCCCCCAAAACACCTTGTCCCCATGTTGATGGAGACAAGGGCTTCTTTCCCACCACCCTTCCCCAGTGGTTGTCCCCACGACTGCCATCTTTTTGCTTGAACAGCTGTTATATAGGCAAGGGTGGGGCAATCCGGCGATGTAACCAGTGAACCCGCCCCCTTCTGACATCATGTGACGTCACGTGACATCAGAAAAGGTCCCGGTCACTCGTTTACCTCACAGGGTGGCCCTGTTCTCAGCTATATAACAGCTGTCATTGTGAAAAGGCTGCAGTCGAGTTTTTCCATTTTTTTTGTTTCTCGGGAACGTCGGACACTGTGATTGAAGATGAATGGACATTGTGGGACACTTTTTTATTTTTTCATAAAGGACTTGTCCAAAACTGTCGCCTGTCTTTTTTATTTTTTTGACACTTTTTTGGGTGAATGAGTAGGGGTACAATATACGCAATAACGATTCACATAGGGGGGAGGGATCTGGGGGCCCCCTTGTTAAAGGTAGGTGGTTATTGTCTCTATGTGGTACAGAGTGGCTAGAAGACAATTGTTCTCTCAGAGTGGCTGCTCGTTTGAAAATTAGTTCAGGGGTAGGTCTGACATATTTGGGGATGGTATAATCCTCTGTGAGGAAATGCCAATTCTTTGCAATCAGTGTTTGCAAATGTGGCTCATGAGTGGAGAATCTCGTGACCAGGCCCACGGTTTGATGATTACGTTTAGATGGAGTATTGTATAGTATAGCTCCTCTTGTTTTGGTCCATGCCTTGTTGTAAGATGTCTCAAAAGTGTACGGGAATATCCTCCTGCAAGTAGCCTTTCACGTAATAGGTTTGTGACAAATGAGAAAACTCAAACCTATCCGCCCTTCTCGAGTTTTCACCACTGCGCTCAAATGCCAAACACAGGGGTGCTACCCCCTAAAAAAGTGAATACACGTCCTAATAAAGTTAATACAAAGCTGCCACTTTAAAGTAAACTGTGCAAATATTTCTATTGTTTCCAAGAGCCCCAAAAGCGGTTCCTTGTGAATCAATAAAAGTGGCGCTGAGTGACAGTGTGTAAACTGTCTAATATGGGCTAAGGTGATCTAGTGCTGTAGCAAAAAATATAAATATATATATAATGCATGAAACATGAAGAAATCAGGGCTGCAGTGGGCAGGGTCGAGCCCTCACGTTGACATCAGCCGAGAGGAGGGGGAGAAAGATTTATGAATCATCTGTAATAAGGTGACACTTGGATAATAAGGAATCTGGATCCCATCACCTTCTATTGACCAACTATATGCCCATGCCTTATTGCCAAAACACGAGAGTGTGAGGCATATTGAGCTGGTGAGTGTTGAATTCAAGGGGAGAGGAATCACTGACACTGAGTGAATTGGTGGACTGTTTCCAGATACTGCATATTTCCTTCACGGTGTCTTGTCTATGGATTCTTTATGGACTAAATTACCCATTTTTCACTCTGGTTATTATTTTGCGATATAAATTGCTCTGTGTATGGTACACTTTCATAGGCACTGTCACGTTTTTTACTTGTACACCTATGAGAATTTTCATGATTGTTTCATGCATTATATATATATTTATATTTTTTGCTACAGCACTAGATCACCTTAGCCCATATTAGACAGTTTACACACTGTCACTCAGCGCCACTTTTATTGATTCACAAGGAACCGCTTTTGGGGCTCTTGGAAACAATAGAAATATTTGCACGTAATAGGTTTGCCTGTTTCTTGAAATCTATGTCTGAAGTACAGTTCCTCTGTAGGCGGAGGTACTGGGCGTATGGAATACTTCGAATCAGCGAGCTCGGATCTGAGCTGCTGGCGTGGAGTAAAGTGTTGCCAGCACTGGACTTATGATAGAGATCAGATTGTATGTAACCCTTATGGGTCAATTGATATATCAAGGTCAAGAAAAGATATTCTTATCAGGAACCATGAATCAGACTGAGACAGAAGTAAAGTTAAATCACACTTGTTTAATAATAATTATATTAAGGTAAACAAAGTAAGCATAGTCAAAACAAGCCAGAGTTCAGTAACCAGATCGGGCAGTCAGCCAAGCAAATGTCAGAGAGCCAGAGATAAATGTAGTAGTACAGCAAGCAGGATCAGGAGCCAGAAGGAACGTAACCCGAGCAAATCTTCAACAGGAACATGGGAGAAAGTCTCTGTGATGTTGACAAAGGCGAAGGCAGAGATCAGGTGAGCTGGACGACTTTAAGTAGGCAGGACTGACGAGCAGAATCAACAACAGCTGGGTAACTGTGGAGAGAGATGGGAGCTGGCAATTAGCCGATAGAGAAGGAAGGGCTGAGCTCAGCCCTGACAATTCTTGACTCATTCACTGTGTATGTGAATTTAAGATTGTAGCTGTTGGTGTTCAGTTGATCCATAAATGTATGTAGATCCCTCTCTGTGCCGGTCCATATGGCCAGCAAGTCATCAATGTACCTAAACCAACACAGGATACAGGGGGGCCAGGGCACATGTATGTTGCTGGAGAAAACCTCCCTCTCCCATCCCATCTCCCATCCCCAAAAAATACGAATTAGCATAGGATGGAGCACAACACGTGTCCATGGCTACACCCCGCACCTGTAAATATAGTTGGTCCATGAAAACAAAATAGTTTGTGGTCAAAATAAAAGACAATAGATCTAGAACAAAGCAGTTTAGTGGCCAAGAATGTCTATCTTCTTCCATGAGGAAGGACTCAGCCATTCGGACGCCCTGCTCGTGCGGGATACTCGAATAAACAAAGATTCGATATCGATGACGACGAGCAGGGCGCCCGGAGGGACATGAGTACCCTCCCCATGTCTTAACAAGTCGGGTGTGTCCTTGATGAAGGAAGGCAAGCTAGTTACGCGTGGAAGGAGAAATGAATTAACATATCTACTTGCACATTCAGATAAAGATCCGATGCCAGAAATGATAGGTCTTCCTGGTGGACATTTTAAGTTTTTATGAACCTTAGGCAAGGCATAGAATATAGGAGTACGTGGGAAAGGATTAACCAAGTATTCCATAGTATCTTTATCAACCAAACCTTTCAGGTGGGCCTGAGCACAGAGACCCCGCAACTCATTCTCAAATGAAGACACCATTTGCAAGTCAATAGGGCGATACCATTCCCTATTGTTCAATATGTCATAACACATATGTTGGTACTGTAGGTGGGACATAAGAACAATGTTTCCACCTTTGTCTGATGGTTTAATGACCATATGAGTTTGTGTTTTGAGTTGTTGCAATGCAGAAAGTTGTTATTTGGAAAGATTAGAGGGAAGTGAAGAAGAGTAAGATGGCCATTGTGCATTCTTGGGATCCCTGATGGATTTCTGGAGGAACATCCAGACATTTGTACATGCGGATAGTTCGGGGAAGTGACGTGATTTAGCCTTAAATTCTTTCACCCTGTGTGAATTGCTGTAGGTTCAGAAGTGTAAGCTGTTGCCTCGAGTGGGGGGGTCAACTTCTATCTTTCCCTCATCATATAAATCATTAAGTCTCTCAGAGCTCGAAAATCCTTCATAGTAAAACCCTTTACTCTTTCAGATATTTCTCTTTCGGTTTTCTTAACCTTACGTTCAGAATCGAACATATACTTATATGTTAGGTTACGGGTGACTAGGTATACGTCTTTAATTGTTTCCATTATGTCAATCTCATGAAAGGGACAAAACCCTAATCCCATTCGTAGGACAGAAATCTGTGTATCAGTCAGATGAAAATTTGTGAGGTTAAATATGTTGAGCTCTGAGGATTTGGTGTTTGTTGGGCTCTCTCTGCCAAAGCTGGGTCTATATCAATATCGGTGGGAAATTTGGTGTTAGGTGGCACCGCGACTGTGCCCTTATTTAGCAAATTCTGTATTACTGGTGTAAAATTGCTCTTTATAGTACCTTGATCCCCCATTTGAGGGGACACATTAGAGCTTGATCTTTTTTCATTCTCAGTAGGTGAATACCCACCACCTTGGTTACCTGATCTATTGCTCTGACGTGCTCGTGATGCTTGAGAATTGGGAAATCGTGAGTGAACCTGTGAGGGTATAGAAGCAGTGGTAGAGGAATCAGATTCAGTATTATCATCTGTTTGAGTATACATATAAGAAGGACTTCTTTTTACAGTATTATCCATGTTATAGTTGTCACATTGTAGTGCGACTATAGAAGTGAAACTAATATTTGCTTTATGATCACTATTGGTTTTAACATGTAAAGGTCGAATGGTATATATATATGTATACTTTTGTAATAAACTTTTTTCAATATTTTATTTATGACTGTCTATTGTCAGTTGATATACGGTACCAAGTCCGTTATAGCCTCCCCCTCCCAAACTGCACTCTTGACTGCGCACCAGTGCACAAAGCACAAAGCAAGGTCCATAAAGACATGGATGAGCGAGTTTGGGGTGGAGGAACTTGTCCTGACCTCAACCCGATAGAACACCTTTGGGATGAATTAGATCGGAGACTGCAAGCCAAGCCTTCTCGTCCAACATCATTGCCTGACCTCACAAAGGTGCTTCTGGAAGAATGGTCAAACATTCCCATAGACACACTCCTAAACCTTGTGGACAGCCTTCCCAGAAGAGTTGAAGCTGTTATAGCTGCAAAGGGCGGGCCAACTCAATATTGAACCCTACAGACTAATGCCCTGTACACACGAGCGGACTTTTCGACCGGACTGGTCCGACGGACCAGATCCGGTGGACAATCCGACCGTGTGTGGGCTTCAGCGGACCTTCAGGGGACTGTTTCTGTCAAAAATCTGACGGACTTTAGATTTGGAACATGTTTCAAATCTTTACATCGGAACTCCACCGGACCCAGTTCCTATGGAAAAATCCGCTCGTCTGTATGCTAGTCCGACGGATGAAAACCGACGCTAGGGCAGCTATTGGCTACTGGCTATCAACTTCCTTATTTTAGTCCGGTCGTACGTCATCACGTACGAATCCGTCGGACTTTGGTGTGATCGTCCGGTCGTTCGAAAGTCCGTTGGAAGTCCAACGAAAGTCCGTCGAAAGGCCTTGGGATAGACTGTCGGACCTTTGTTGCCGAAAAGTGTGCCCGTGTGTACAGGGCATAAGACTGGAATGTCATTAAAGTTCATGTGTGTGTAAAGGCAGGCGTCCCAATACTTTTGGTAATATAGGGTATATATATATATAGTATATCTAGATGTTTACAATCCCATCCCACAATGCAATGCCTAGTGCCAATATGTCCTATGATTTGGTCTTTCCAAAAGAAGAAGAATATAGGGCATGCGTAGCAATATGCTAATGCTGACTTTCAGAAAGGGGGGGGCTGCAATGGCTGGAACAAGCAAAGTTGATACGGCCCAATCACTTGAAAAAAAATATATTTTCACAAAAAATGCTTCCATTATGGATCTAATGTGCTTCCAGCCCAAAGCGGTAAATCAAAGTGGAAGTCTTTTTCAAAAATTCTTTAACAAGGTAATGTTAGCTCTAATTTAATTCTCATTTTGTAACTTTTATTAAAATAACCCCTGGCGATCCTTCCACGAAGGTCTTTGTTTGGGCACTTCCTATTATCGGGTGACAACACTCCCGATAATAATGTCCCTGTTCCCCAGCTGTGACTTTCAAACCTTTTATTTCAGAACTGGAATAATTCAGAATAGAGTTTAATGTAACCTAACCTTTAATATTGTTGGCAAAATAAAAACAACTAGTCTAGAGTCTAGAAAACACTTTTTTTTTCTAATACAAATGGAACATATAATAAGTTGGAAAAATATAATAAAGAGATAAGTAAGAAATACACACTCATACACACAACTGTTGTCAAGGTCATTTCAGTACACATTAGGCAGACATGGTCCACTGTTGTCCACCCTCACAAAAAAAAGGGGTTAGAGGAAATCAGCAGCCCTGAAATGTAACAAAGAGGGACAAAAAAATGTGAAGTGAAAAACAATGATTTTATGAGCCATAAAATGGCGATTGTTTGTGGAATAGAGCAAACTAAATATCATCTATTTGGGATTTACTTTTACTGTGAAGTATAACTAAAGACAACACTTTTTTTATTTGGATGAAGTGGAAAGGGTTTAGAACCCCTGCCAGGTTTTCATTGCTGCCTGGGTCCCTGTTATGGAGATTCAAACTTTCTCTTTCTCCTGTCCATTGAAAGTGAAAGAAATTCTCGAATTTTGGGTTGTTCCCAGAAAAGAAATATCCACCAAAGGGAACAGTAGTTCTGGTGACAACCATGGATTCCCTCACTTTGGATATCCTCCAATGGGAACACTAGTTCTGATGACAACCAGGGATTCCCTCACTTTAGAAATATTCCAATGGGGACACAAGCTCTGATGATATCAAGGGATTCCCTCACTTTGGATATCCTCCAATGGGGACACTAGTTCTGATGACAACCAGTGATTCCCTCACTTTGGAAATTTTACAATGGGGACACCAGTACTGATGACAACCAGGGATTCCCTCACTTTGGAAATTTTACAATGGGGACACCAGTACTGATGACAACCAGGGATTCCCTCACTTTGGATATCCTCCAATGGGGACACTAGCTCTGATGATAACAATGGATTCCCTCACTTTGGATATCCTCCAATGGGGACACTAGTCCTGGTGACAATCAGGGATTCCCTCACGTTGTATATCCTCCAATGGGGACACTAGTTCTGATGACAACCAGGGATTCCCTCACTTTGGATATCCTCCAATGGGGACACTAGTTCTGATGACAACCAGGGATTCCCTCACTTTGGATATCCTCCAATGGGGACACTAGTTCTGATGACAACCAGGGATTCCCTCACTTTGGAAATTTTACAATGGGGACACCAGTACTGATGACAACCAGTGATTCCCTCACTTTGGATATCCTCCAATGGGGACACTATTTCTGATGACAACCAGGGATTCCCTCACTTTGGATATCCTCCAATGGGGACACTAGTTCTGATGACAACCAGAGATTCCCTCAATTTGGATATCCTTGAATGGTGACACTAGTTCTGATGACATCCAGGGATTCCTCCACTTTGGAAATCTTCCAATGAGGACACTAGTTCCGGTGACTCTCTAGAGACACACTGGGATTCCCACACTTTGGAGGAATTTCTTCTCACTTCCTGGTTTAGTTATCAGACAAGAAGTGAGGGGAAATCTCCCCAATGGGCCATAAATGGCAACAAAACAAAAAAAAAAAACCCAGACAAGTTTCTAACCCTTCCTTACACTATCCAAATGAAAAAAAAAAAAAAAGTTTTAGTTCTACTTTGTGTCCTCATTGGAAGATTTCCAAAGTGGAGGAATCCCTGGTTGTCATCAGAACTAGTGCAGGGAAAAAAATGTGTATAAAATGTAATTTTGGTGAAATTAGATATCATCAGTATTTTTATGTTTCATGTACATTTGTATTCAGTACTCAACATTTTTCTGAGGACGATTCCCTATAGGATTGCCGTAAAGGGGAAATACTATGTAAAAGACAAATGAGAATGATCCTTTGGGTATTTTATTATAGAAGAAGAGTGGAGGTTGATGCTCTACAGACGTGGCTGCCATTACGCAGGTTCCACCCAATTTGATGTGCCTACAACCATGAAATCTTTTAATGAACCATGAAGACAAACCCGCTCAACAGATGCTATTCAGCTTCTTGGATGGTCATTTAGAATTAGTTTCGTATAATTGTATTACTTTCATGGTAACCTGTAAGAATACATATCGGCCTAAAATGATGAAGAAATTTGTTTTTTTACTTTTTTTGGGGGGATATTTATTATAGCAAAGAGTAAAAAAATATTGTTTTTTTTTTTTCAAAATTGTCACTCTGTTTTGTTTATAGCACAAAAAATAAAAAAATGCAGAGGTGATCAAATACCACCAAAAAAAAGCTCTATTTGTGGGGAAAAAAAGGACGTCAGTTTTGTTTGGGTACAACGTCGCACAACCGCGCAATTGTCAGTTAAAGCGACGCAGTGCTGTATCGCAAAAAAAAAATGGCCTGGTCATTAAGGGGGAAAATCTTCAGGGGCTGAAGTGGGTAAACAGGATTTCCCCTCATGTGGAAATCATTTTCTCTGCTCTTGTGCTCACAGCATAAGACGTGAAGAAAATCTCCCCAATGGAAAAAAAAACAAAAAAAAAACACCAAGATACAGTAACCATTCCATGCCCTATCTAAAAACAAAAATATAAAAATGTAATAACTTGACTAAAATAATTCCCACAAATATAGTAAAATATATAATATTTTTTTTTTATTGGGGTAATTGGGGTGTTCACTTTATATGGCATTTCACATTGGGCTGTTGATATTGGGCTGTTGATAGTAGCTACATGCAGAGCTTTTTTTTCAGCGGGAACGTGGGGGAACGCAGTTCCGGCACCTTCAGCACTGAATGTATGTAAT
>JBBGZY010001884.1:1750000-1805000 GCA_037952925.1 Lithobates clamitans | reverse complement strand
AAAGATGAAGTTCCTCTTCATGTTTAGCGTTCTAGCAGAAACCTGAAGGTTTTGTGCCAATATTGACTGGTATTTGGAACTGGTCATAATTCCAACTACCCTGACTAAGGCCCCTGTTCCAGCTGAAGAATAACAGCCCCAAAGCATGATGCTGCCACCACCATTCTTCACGGTGGGTATGGTGTTCGTTTGGTGATGTGCAGTGTTGTTTTTGCGCCAAACATATTTGGCGCTGGTAGATTTTCAATCTACCGCTTATAGGTAAATTTAGTGGGTTACCTGTTCATACACAGTCAGATTTAGCCTCTGTTCCAGTTTGGCTGTGTTGCATGTAGTTACACACTGTGCCTGTGGAAGTCGTTGTCGCCATGGGTCGGTGTTGGAAAGGCAACACGTTGAAGCATATGGATGCTCCTCTGTCCCGGAGATAACTCGGTGGAGGTGGTCCTCCGAGTTGCATTCTGGGAGAGGGTATTTATGGGACAGACGCCATGTATTAAGGTCCATCTTTCGTTACCTGCTGGCCCTCCTGGCCGACAGGTATGTGTTAGGAGTACTACCTCGTTGTCCTCCGACCGGGAGGACCACGTTGCTGCAGCGTGTGGGTGGGCCCAGAAGCCTGTCTGGGGCCTATCACAGCAACGAGGGAATGGTCCTGTGCTGTCTGTCCTACGGGAAGAAGCTGGACAACTGAGAAGATCCCAGGGGAGGACCCGTCATGGAAGGATCATGCAGAGTGCTGGTCTGGAGAGGGGCCTGGTGACTCAGTTGGAGGACTCATCCTAAAGTTAACCTACCACATAGTACTGCTGGGTCGGTTTAAAGGTTCTGGTGCTGTGTTTGCTATCCATCGTAAACCATTACATCCTGTGGCAGAGGATCGTACGGGCTTCTATTCCATTCAAGTCTGTGGCAGAGACTTTTGTTTGTGCTGCGTGCCGGCTGCTGGGTTAGTGAGAGAAACCTATCCGGGCGGGCAAAGATTCAACTCTAAAAGAAGAGTACATTCATCTACAAGATTACAATTCCTAATACTACACTACGAAAAGGTATTTGAACTTCCCTGCAACTCTTCTTCTACCTCTTTCCTGCTACTTCCTTCAGTTATGTTTATTAAAGCATTGGAAAAAATACTCAAGTGTCCGGTGCCTACACTGTCTGGTATTAAGCTCAACGGGACCCTAGACCCGGTTCTGGTGAAATAGAGGTAACGAAGGTGACGGTAACAGCCCGCTTTAAACCAGCAGCTCCACCGTGAGTTATTGCTACACATATCTTTTGGAATTATGGCCAAAAAGTCCACCCTTGGTTTCATCAGACCATAACACATTTTCCCACATACTTTTGGGAGACTTCTGATGTTTTTGTGCTAAATTTAGCCGGGCTTGGATGTTTTTCATCATAAGAAAAGGCTTCCGTCTCGCCACTCTACCCCATAGCCCAGACATATGAAGAATACAGGAGATTGTTGTCACATGTACCACACAGCCAGTACTTGCCAGATATTCCTGCAACTCCTTTAATGTTGCTGTAGGCCTTTTGGCATCCTCCCTGACCAAATTTTTTCTCGTCTTTTCATCAGTTTTGGAGGGACGTCCAGTTCTTGGTAATGTCACGGTTGTGCCATATTTTCTCCACTTGATGATGACTGTCTTCACTCTGTTCCATGGTATATCTAATGCCTTGGAAATTCTTTTGTACCCTTCTCCTGACTGATACCTTTTAACAATGAGATCCCAGATTTGGAAGCTCTCTGCAGACCATGGCTTTCGCTGTAGGATGCGACTAAGAAAATGTCAGGAAAGACCTACTAGAACAGCTGAACTTTATTTGGGGTTAATCAGAGGAACTTTAAATGATGGCAGGTGTGTACTGACTCCTATTTAACATGAGTTTGAATGTGATTGCCTAATTCTGAACACAGCTACATCCCCAGTTATAAAAAAGAAGAGAAACAGCGCCAACATAAGTGCAGTATTGAAGCATAAACATTTTATTACAGGTTGAAATGCACTCACTCAGAGTAAGGTAGATACAGGCACATCAAGTAGCCCCTACACCCCCCCCCCCCGTTCCACCTTTCTCCCCCCCCCCCATAAAAATCCCCCCCCCCCCACGACCCCAACATCTCCCTCCATCTCAAGATTCCACCCCCACATCCTACTCGTAACCCACACCCATCACGGCATACATGTTTTTGGTTTCACCAAACGCATGCACCTTTGTTTATATATCTCCCATACTTCATCCCCACTCATCCGATCCATATATGTGCATGTACATGGACACACATATTTATGTAAACATTTCCCAAATCTTTTCCATGTATATATATATATATATATATTTTTTTTTTTTTTTCTATATCTTATCTTCCTTATATTATTTTATTCTATAAATATATACATTTTTTTATATATATATATTTTTTTAAGACATATACATTTTTTCTCCTTTACATCTTCCATATATTTTATTATATACAATCCTCCACACATCCTCCCATTTATAAGCCTATAATTCCCACAATAAAAAATCCTCCGATTCTCTTTCCCAACTTCACCTCATCATCGTTTTCACTCATTTTTATTATATATATATATTTTTATATTTTGCTCATTATTTTTTTATATATTTTTTAATTTTATATACATTTATATACTTATTTATTTATTTATATATTTATTTATATACATTTTTATATATTTTTCATTTAAATTTTTTCCTTCATTCCACATATATTCCTCTTCATCCCATGCCAATGAATCCAACCCATCCCACCCTCCCACTTCTCATCCCGTCCTCATCCACCTCATAATTTGTTCTCTAATAGCACATATCCATGCGTCCCGTCCCTCCACTGCTCTCTCCCTCCCCCCTCCCTTCACACACATTTTCACTTCCCTTGCTATTTCCTCCCTGTCTCCTCCACTCTCCACCCCCTATACTGTCATACAGATAGAGCCTCCCCAACACACAGTCTACCCCTCCCACGGCTCCCTGAAGCCCAATACAAGGTAGGCGTGACCAATGATGCAACTGACCCGCCCGCCCTTCTTATACCTCTTCCATAATGAACGAACGCTATGCCTGATGAAGGAGCATGCATGCTGCGAACGCGTGCACGCCCCCAGCATCACTGAAACCCGGGAAATACAACAACAAACCAGACGATCCACGCTGTGCCTGTCTCAACCCAGCCTGTGACACTGGTTACCACCGGCGCCACCAGACGGGACAAGAGACGAGTATTACACACTCCAGCACATAGGATCGCCCCCTGTGGAGCCCTGCTGCCCACCACACAGCCTACCCGGACGGATTTTTTTACTTGATGTGCCTGTATCTACTTTACTCTGAGTGAGTGCATTTTAACCTGTAATAAAATGTTTATTCTTCAATACTGCACTTAGATTGGCGCTGCTTCTCTTCTTTTTTATCTCCCTCCAAAGGTGAATTCTGCCCTTCAAGCTTGCTGCCTCCTGTACTTGTATGTGTGTCGGTATCTCTCCCCCTGAGGTCATAGACCTATACTCTGCTCCCCCCCCCCCCCCAATTTCCCCTCCACACTTATCCATTTTCTCCATTTTATGCCTGGACTATTGTTCATGAACCCACCATCATCCCCGGACTCTTTTTTATCATTTTTTATCAATATTGACTGTTATGTAATTTATATATAACTGTTATACAATCATTGTCTCATTCGAGCTATTAATTGTTTATCAATTTTTCTTTACTACTTAATATCCCTTTGTATATTGCTTACCCCAATCCACAGCTGTTTTCCCCTAGCGCAACAAAATATTGTAATTTACCCCCAGTTATAAGAAGGTGTGCACACTTATGCAACTACATTATTTTATTTTATTATTTTTACTCCCCCCCCAAAAGATTTCAGTTTGTTGTTCAATTTAGTTGTACAGTTTATGGGTCACATTAAAGGTGGAAAAAGTTCTGAAATGTTTTATCTTTGTCTGATTTTTTTACCTCACGGAAACCTGACATTTTAACAGGGGTGTGTTTTTATATCCACTATATATATATATAGATATATATGTAGCGCAGGGGTTTGCTACCAAAGTTATCATGCTAAGTAATTATTGTTTCTAAAGTAAGAGTTTGGCTCCCTCTAGTGACCGCTAAAACTTTATCAGGACATTTCCTTTATTTAGAAGGGCAAACAGTTATGCATTGTGGAATGTGTAGTTTAAGGAGGAAGTGACTCATGTGGTTAACTCAGTTTGGGAACTACTGGACCCACAATGCCAAAACACATACCCACAATGCCAAGAGACAGAACAGCCTGCTGGGTAAGGAGATAAAAGGGACAGCGCGGCCATCTTTTGGCCTCTCGAGACGCCATTCAATAACCAGCAGGGAGGCCTGTGTGTGTGTGATGAAAAGACTGATGCCTACATGGCGCGGAGCGGGATTGCCAGCCTCTGAGGGACTTCAGAGTACAGCCCTGCCAACTTAGCAAGCGGATCGGTGTGCAGTGCCAGGACATCTGGAAGTTTCCTGCATCTCAGCCATCTGGAGGAGCGGTATAGCACAGCGGCGCCATCTTTCATCAGACTGAGACATCAGGAGGAGAGTCTGGACGGAGCCTTACAGCCTCTGAGTCTGTTGTGGTGAGAGGGCACCTGCCCATTTCAGTAAAGTGCACTGTTTGCTGAGTGAGTTATTCACAGACTGCTGGTGAGACTTGTAGTTCCACAGAGGTGATTCTACTTATTCACAGGCTGCATACAGCTGAACTCTGGGGTTTGTTATTCCATGTGCTATAAAGTCAGTACTGTATTACACTCACACATAAGGAGGAAGTGCCTTATATCTTCAGTTAAACAATCACCAGCGCTTCACTTATTCTACAGTTTGTTTTCTCTCTGTTTCCCTGTTGGATTACAAATACTGCAGTTTAAACTACAGGCTAGCTGAAGATATCTGGAGACAAGGAACTTTTATCATCTTTTATAAAGCGTCACGGTTCTACTTTGAAGTTGGGACATTGAATTACAACCTAGGGGAGCCCTTGAGTACAGGTTAAATATTACCTTGTGTTATTATATGTGAAAAACATTACCTTGCAATTTGGTGTATATGTGTTGAGGCTCCAGTGGGAAGAGGTTCAATATGGATCTTTGAGAATATTGAATATTTGTCCCACTGTACCTCTATCTATCTATCTATCTGTCTGTCTGTCTGTCTGTCTGTCTGTCTATCTATCTATCTATCTATCTATCTATCTGTCTGTCTGTCTGTCTGTCTGTCTGTCTGTCTGTCTGTCTGTCTGTCTGTCTGTCTGTCTGTCTATCTATCTATCTATCTATCTATCTATCTATCTATCTATCTATCTATCTATCTATCTATATATATATATATATATATATATATATACACAGTGGGGATGGAAAGTATTCAGACCCCCTTAAATGTTTCACTCTTTGTTATATTGCAGCCATTTGCTAAAATCATTTAAGTTCATTTTTTTCCTCATTAATGTACACACAGCACCCCATATTGACAGAAAAATACAGAATTGTTGACATTTTTGCAGATTTATTAAAAAAGAAAAACTGAATTATCACATGGTCCTAAGTATTCAGGGGGTCTGAATACTTTCTGTCCCCACTGTATATATCCTCTACATGGATTATTAAATCTACAGTTCTCTTTCAAATCCGTACTGATTGTTATCAACTGACACTAACTGTCTATATTTGATCACACTGCTCCTTCCTTATGCTTAATATTCACTTCAGTAAACTTTCTGAGTGGTTAATTGATATTTTGTGTGAGTCTCTATTACTATTACAGCTGGTGAAGGGACGGGATCCAGGGCTATGGTAAATATATTTTATGGTTTGTCATTACTGTGTTTCTCTCTATTTCTGGGTCCTACACTAATATTACTAAGCAGCTGTGCCAGAGGGGTTGAGACCATTCTTGGGGTTGAGAGGCGGGGTGCAGAATCAAACATTCATTAGCAGCTCCTATGGGGGTAGTGCTACACACATATATATATAATATCTATCTATCTATCTATCTATGGAAAGTAACAGTATGGATAGGTGACAATGACAAGAAGAAGAAAAAGGCACAGATAGATAGATATAGAACGATAGATCGATTGATAGATAGATATAGATATATAGATAGATATAGATATATAGATCTATATAGAGATAGATAGATAGATAGATAGATAGATAGATAGATAGATAGATAGATAGATAGATAGATAGATAGATAGATAGATAGATAGATAGATAGATAGATAGATAGATAGATAGATAGATAGATAGATAGATAGATAGATAGGGGGCACTAACATGGAGGGATTAT
Source organism: Lithobates clamitans (assembly GCA_037952925.1). Taxonomy (NCBI): domain Eukaryota; kingdom Metazoa; phylum Chordata; class Amphibia; order Anura; family Ranidae; genus Lithobates; species Lithobates clamitans. The sequence goes on along the minus strand of JBBGZY010001884.1, from coordinate 1,798,652 downwards.
GTGCAGCCCACCTACTTCAATAGGAATTAAAATATCCCCAGTGGCCAGAAGGGGGCAGTAGTATATAGTGCTTATGTGCAACCCACCTACTTCTATGACGAATTATAGAAAATTAGGCAAAATCACGTGAAAAAATACAAAGCTCTACCGCATCTCCCACTTGTGGGTTTTAAGTCTCTATTTCTGAATTGGAATGCCTACAAAAAGAGGCTATATTAACCTTTAAACCTATCAAATCGTTGCTGAAATAAATACAACCAAGAGTCTAGAAAATATGTTAATTTTTTTATTTCAAGTTTTTTGAATATTGATAAAAAATAACAACATGATAACAAACAATGTTGCTGAAAAACATTTGAGAGTTTAGGAAACATTTTTATATTTTACAGTGTTTTGAACATTCATAAAAAAAATAATAATAATAAAATAATAATAATAGAATATATACAAATAGGAGTGCACCCAAGGATTGGTACCTACATCCGATATGAATTTAGAACCAAGCAAAAAAGTACGGGGGAAAGAAGTTGAGGGTTTTGTTGGTACCATCAATGACTACACAAATGTTACAACGATTAAAAACATAAGCTGTTTTATTACAAAATTTTAAAAGTTGTACAAACATCAAACATATACAGTATAGACTTTCAACATCTCCCATTAAAACCAAAGTTACTATCAGTAATACAGAGAACAGTAACTCCAGTTGTAATTTCATAGCAGCTGTTGGGAGCCTATGCTATATATATATATATATATATATATATATATATATATATTTGTTGATGTGTACAACGTTTAATATTTTGTATTAAATAAAACAGCTTTTTTAATCATTGTAACATTTGTGTAGTCTTTGATGGTGCCAACAAAATCCTCAACTTCTTTCCGCCGTACTTTTTTTGCCTGGTTCTGAATAATATAAAAATAAAATAATTGTCGCGCACTCATACATGTAATGTCACTCCAAAGAAGTGAAAAAATACTAAAAAAAAATGGTGTTATTTTTATTTGGGGTTTTGGGGTTTTTAGTGAAACAAGGATTGGAAAGCATCAGTGGAAAGGAGAAATGTTTTTCCCATATTAACTCTTACAGGAGAGAATTTCCCTTCCTAGGGGTAGATTTCATCTCACTTCCTGTTGTCTCCCTCCATTTGCAAGTAGGAGTCGTTTGTAAGTTGGATGTTTGAAAGTAGGGTCCTGCCCTATATATTCTGCAGAAATTGGGGCCTTAGGTGTTGGTGTTGCCACAACACTGTAAGCCCTCACAGGGCCCTGCTTTAAAATATTAGATCAAGAATTGTAATTACATGCCCCTGTTGAACAGGGGCAGAAAATTTGGGCCTTTGGTGATGGTGGTGGTGGTGCTGGTGCCATAAAACTGTAAGTCCTCACAGTTACTCTTGGTGAGCGCTGGAACGGGCCCTGCTGTGAAATACTAGATCAAGAATTGTAATTACACGCCCCTGTTAAACAGGGGCTGAAAAATTGGACCTTAGGCACTGGTGCTGGTGCCACAACACTGCAACCCCTCACAGATACTCTAGTTGGAGCGCAGGAACTAGCCCTGCTGCAAAGAATTGCATCAAAAATTGTAATTACATGCCCCTGTTAAACAGGGGCTGAAAAATTGGGCATTAGGCACTGGTGGTGGCGCCCAGAACCAAAAATGTTCTTACAAGCTATCAGCATGATCATTGAGGAGGAAGAGGATAATTACTCAGCATAACAGGTTAGTCACTCAGCATCAGCATAGGCAGTCTTTGAAGGGATCTGACATTTAAAAAAAATATTCAGCTTCATCAGCATCAGGTGCTTGGTAGCTGGTGGTGATCCAAGACTGATTCATTTTTATGAAGGTCAGTCGATCGACCGAGTCGGTGGACAGACGCACCCTGTGATCGGTTACAAAGCCTCCAGCAGCACTGAATGTGCCTTCCGAAAGAACGCTGGATGCAGGACAGGCCAGTAGCTCAATTGCATACTGTGCAAGCTCTGGCCAGTGATCCATCCTCAAGACCCAGTAACCCAGAGGATTTTCAGTGGGAAAGGTGTCCAAGTCAGATCTTGCCCCTAGGTATTCCTGCACCATGAAAAAAAGAAGATGGCGATGGTTGCTGGAACCGATCATACCTTGGGGCTGCGGACTAAAAAATTGTCTGAATGCATTGGTCAGACGGCCACCTTCTCCACCGCTCCTTCTTTAAAAGACCAAAGGCTCAGCAACACGTTGTCCAAGAACAGGAGTTTGTAACCTCCCAGTCTCTAGGAACGCGTTGCACAGACCTTTCTGCAAGGCCTCCCGAAGATGTTTCATCCTCTGCTCCCTCTGCGATGGCAAGATAAGGTCTGCAACCTTACCCTTGTAACGTGGATCAAGGAGGGTTGCCAGCCAGTATTGATCCCTCTCCTTGATACCACGAATACGAGGATCCTTCCGCAGGCTTTGCAGGATCAGGGAGGCCATGCAGCGTAGGTTTGCCGAGGCATTCAGTCCAGAGTCCTCTGGGTCACTAAGGATGACATGATCCACAGCCACCTCCTCCCAGCCACGTACAAGTCCATGGGTTTCTTGGGACTGTAAATGATCCCTTAAAGACTGCTCTGTTCTGCCTCAAGTGCCCTGCCATTATTCCACGCAGCGTGGACAAGGGGGACAGTGTCACTGATGCATGCACTGTCACTGCTCACCATCCTCGTGGCCTCTTCAAATGGTGACAGGACAGTGCATGCATCCCTGATCATGGCCCACTGGCGTGGGGAAAAAAAAACAAGCTCCCCTGACCCTGTCCTGGTGCCATAGTCGCACAGGTACTCATTAATAGCCCTCTTATGCAGCATGGCCAACGTTGCGTTCCACCTGGTAGGCATGTCACAGATTAGGCGGTTCTTGGGCAGGTTAAATTCCTTTTGGAGGGCTGCCAGCCGAGCACTGGCATTATATGACTGGCATAAATGCATACAGACTTTCCTGGCCTGCCTCAGGACATCCTGTAAGCCTGTGTACCTGCCCAAGAACCGCTGCACCACCAAGTTAAGGACGTGAGCCAAACAGGGCAAATGGGTCATTTGTCCTTGTCGGAGGGCGGAGAGGAGGTTGGTGCCATTGTCGCAAACCACCATTCCTGCCTTAAGTTGGCATGGCGTCAACCACCTCTGAACCTGCCCCTGCAGAGCTGACAGAACCTCTGCCCCAGTGTGGCTCCTGTCCCCCAAGCACACCAGCTCAAGCACCGCATGGCATCTTTTGGCCTGCGTACTTGCGTAGCCCCTTGAACGCCTACGAATCACCAGTAGTGGCATTTTTGAGGCGTGGTGGCGGAACAACCTCCAACACTACTGCATCTTGCCCTGCATCCTTCCCAGCTGTCAGCAGAGTCACCCAATGCGCTGTGAAACTTAGGTAACGTCCCTATCCATGCCTGCTGGACCATGAGTCAGCGGTAATATGCACCTTACCGCTGACCACCCTGTCCAGCGAGGCCAAGACATTGCCTTCCACATGGCGGTAGAGAGCTGGAATCGCCTTCCATGAGAAAAAGTGGCGTTTGGGAACCTGCCACTGAGGAACCGCACATTCCACAAACTCACGGAAGGGGGCAGAGTCTACCAACTGAAAAGGTAGCAGTTGAAGTGCTAGCAATTTTGCCAAGCTAGCATTCAACCGCTGGGCATGTGGATGGCATGTGGATGGCTGGGAGCGAACTTCTTTCTGCGGTGCAGCAGCTGGGGCAGGGAAATTTGCCTGGTACAATCTGATGTCGGTGTACCGATAGCAGATTGCTCGCAAGTACTTGGCTGTGACACATCTAATTCTACACCTTCATTCCTTTCAGTGCAGGTCTCAGAGAGGACTGAAGGTATAGTGGGATTGGAGATCCCAGCTCATGAGGAGCAAGGAGAGCTCCTCTTTGTTCTTTGGTGTAGGTCTTTTTGGTACGCTTGCCAACGAACTGCATGCAGGTCAACATATGTCTGGTCAAGCGAGATGAGACATATGTTGCAAATGGTAGGCTTGCAGTTTTTTCCTGGGCATTCCCCAGGTTTTGTTGTTATATGTTGCAAATAGCAGCGGTGCGATCTGATGCACTCGTCTCAAAAAAGGCCCACACCAAAGAACTTTTGGAATAACGCGCAGAGACAGCAGCGCCCTGCACATGCGGAGCTCTGAGATGTGATGCAGTCAGTATGCTGCCCTTAGGCTGGCCCCTGGAGGGCATCCTGCCTGCCTCGTTGGTGATGTGCCTCCTCCTCCTCCTCTCTCCTATCAGGCACCCACGTTGAGTCAGTGACCTCATCATCCCCTCCCTCCTCATCACTGGAGAAAACCTGGCAGTATGCTGCAGCAGGGGGAACATGACTGCCAGATTGCTGTCCTTCTTGGGCACCCCTCTGTCCGTGCTCACGTTACTGCCTTCATCTAGCTCAGTATCATCATCAGAGCCTTCAAAACGCTGGGCATCTTCCTGGAGCATGTACCCAACACTGTGGTCAAACAGTTCGAGGGACTCCTCAGGAAAACATGGTGGGGCTAGGGAAGGAGTCACTGATGCCATTGAGCCAAGGGAAGAGGCCGCGTTGGCAGCTGCTTTGCCAGACAAAGTACCCTGAGCCTGGGTGAGAGAGGATGAGGAGGATGAGGACGGCTTGGTCATCCACTAGACCAAGTCTTCCGCATGTTGCGGCTCAACACGGCCAGCTGCCAAAAAAAAGGCCAAGCGTGTCCCACGGCCACAAGCTGATGAGGATGCACCGTGTCCATGACCAGCACTGTTGCCTCTAAACACAGAGCCTGCTTGCCCTCTTTTATTGGCTTGTGACTGTCTGCCTCTCCTTGTTGGCCTTCCAGACATACTATTAGCCTGCAGTGAGCTACACAAAACTGATATATATATATATATATATATATATATATATATATATATATATATATATATATATACACCGATTATACTGCAGTTAGCTTAATGAACTGCCTGCCTGTAGTATTATTAGTATGATAACCCCTGCACTTGTCTTCAGGTAGCTATAATGTTGCTGCAACTGTGCAGGGTACACAGTACAGTAACTGGAAATACTTTAATGAGCCTACACAAGCACCTGGCTACAGGTTGCTTTACTGTAAGTCAGACTGTGCAGGGTACACAGTACAGTAGCTGGAAATACTTCAATGAGCCTACACAAGCAATTGGCTGCAGGTTGCTATACTGTAGGTCAGACTGTGCAGGGTACACAGTAAAGTAGCTGGAAATACGTCAATGAGCCTACACAAGCACCTGGCTACAGGTTGCTATACTGTAGGTCAGACTGTGCAGGGTACACAGTAAAGGAGCTGGAAATACTTCAATGAGCCTACACAAGCAACTGGCTGTAGGTTGCTATACTGTAGATCAGACTGTGCAGGGTACACAGTACAGTAGCTGGAAATACTTCAATGAGCCTACACAAGCAATTGGCTGCAGGTTGCTATACTGTAGGTCAGACTGTGCAGGGTATACAGTAAAGTAGCTGGAAATACTTCAATGAGCCTACACAAGCAACTGGCTGCAGGTTGCTATAATTTAGGTCAGACTGTGCAGGGTACACAGTACAGTAGCTGGAAATACTTCAATGAGCCTACACAAGCAACTGGCTGCAGGTTGCTCTACTGTAGGTCAGACTGTGCAGGGTACACAGTACAGTAGCTGGAAATACTTAAATGAGCCTACACAAGCAACTGGCTGCAGGTTGCTGTACTGTAGGTCAGACTGTGCAGGGTACACAGTAGAGTAGCTGGAAATACTTAAATGAGCCTACACAAGCAACTGGCTGCAGGTTGCTATACTGTAGGTCAGACTGTGCAGGGTACACAGTAAAGTAGCTGAAAATATTTCAATGAGCTTACACAAGCACCTGGCTACAGGTTGCTATACTGTAGGTTAGACTTTGCAGGGTACACAGTATAGTAGCTGGAAATACTTCAATGAGCCTACACAAGCAACTGGCTGCAGGTTGCTATACTGTAGGTCAGACTGTGCAGGGTACACAGTACAGTAATACTGTAAAAACACCTGCCTGCCTGTCCGTATATTAGGAAGAGAAGAAGAGGATCTAAATACTAAATACTTTTTTGCCCCACTGTATATATATGTATATATACGAGATTCTGTACAGAACACCCACCATGTAGCAGTAAATCTGATATAGGGCGGCCGTTAAGTGGTTAATGTCCATCTTTGTACCTAACACAGTAGAGATGTGCATGACAAAAAAAAAATTTGTTTTGTCCCGATTCGTTAATCTAGTTATTTAGTTTTGTTAAATTCGGTTGATTTGTTCAATTCGTATTCAGGATTCTTATTCGGAATTCGTATTTGGAGTTTTTCGATTTTTCTTCAAATTTATAGATTTTTTTTGATTCGAGACGTTCAGATTGATAAATTTTGAATTGGTCGAATCGAAAATGTTATATTTTATTTAATTTTTTCCCAATTCGAATGTGGCAAAGTGAAAAACACAAAAGAAAAATCTTCATCAAATGATTACAGTGACTCTTTAAATCACCTTTGGCTTAACTAAAACAGCAAAATGGTACTCGAATAACACACACAGTCTTTGATTTCAGAAATATGTGTACAGTTAGATTTCGGCTGGAGTTCAATGTAAAATTTGATTTAAATTTCAGTCCGAATTTCCGAAAATTTGGACAAATTTTGTTTCGTTATTCAATGCATTCGGCAAAATGTGTTTATATTGTAATTTGGGTAATTGGATATATCCAAATCTCCGAATAACGAAAAATTTGTCCGAATACTAATTCGGAACGAAACGAACCGCACATGTCTATGACACACGGTGTGCCGATCACAGACAGGAGAAATGAGACAGATCGCTGCCCCAGGTGAGTGTAATAATCCACCAAAAAGGAAGGGCTGGGTGCTAGCTCCGGCTCCCAACCGTGAAAATGTAGACCAAGTGAGAAAAATGAGCTGCACACCAACATCCCTCTAAGAGGTTTATTAAAAGACTGCCCACCAGGACTTAAACATCGGACCAAGGGGTGACAACATTTCACACATACATTGTGGTTGTTCAAAACCATTTTTGAAGAAGCACAAAGTTGTCACCCCTTGGTGACCAAGGGGTGACAACCTTGGTGAACAAGGGGTGACAACCTTTCACACATACATTGTGCTTCTTCAAAACCCGTTTTTGAAGAAGCACAAACATTGTCACCCCTTGGTCATAGTCCTGGTAGCAGTCATTCAATAAACCTGTTGGACGGATGTTGGTGTGCAGCTCTTTTTTCTCACGTGGTCTACATGCCGATCACAGAGGTGGAAATATAGATTGGAGCAAAATAAAAAAGTTGATACATAGGGTGGAGATTTACTAAAACTGGAACACTCAGAATCTGCACACTACCCTGTTTCCCCGAAAATAAGACCTAGCGTGATTGTCGGTGATGGCTGCAATATAAGCCCTACCCCCCAAATAAGCCCTACCCTGTTTACCCGAAAATAAGCCCTACCCTGAAAATAAGACCTACAAGGACTTTAACTAGGGCTTATTTGGGGGGGAGGGCTTATATTGCAGCCATCACCGACAATCACGCTAGGACTTATTTTCGGGGAAACAGGGTATGTATCAACTTTTTATTTAGCTTCAATCTATATCTCCACCTCTGTGATCGGCATGTAGACCAAGTGAGAAAAGTGAGCTGCCCACCAACATCCGGATGTCCAACAGATTAATTGAATGACTGCCACCAGGACTATGACAACGGACCAAGGGGTGACAACGTTTGTGCTTCTTTAAAAAACGGGTTTTGAAGAAGCACAATGTATGTGTGAAACGTTGTCCCCCCTTGGTCACCTAGGTTATCACCCCTTGGTCACTAAGTGGTGACAACGTTTGTGCTCCTTCAAAAACGGGTTTTGAAGAAGCACAATGTATGTGTGAAATGTTGTTACCCCTTGGTCCGTTGTTTTGGTCCTGGTGGCAGTCATTCAATAAACTTGTTGGACGGATGTTGGTGGGCAGCTCATTTTTCTCACTTGGTCTACTTGCCGATCACAGAGGTGGAAATATAGATTGAAGCAAAATAAAAAAGTTGATACATAGGGTGGAGATTTACAAAAACTGGAAACACTCAGTATCTGGTACAGTTCTGCATGGTAGCCAATCAGCTTTTTTAACTTCAGCTTGCTCAATTAAGCGTTGGCAATAAAACCTGGAAGCTGATTGGTGTCTATGCAGAGTTCCACCAGATTTTGCATGCTTCGATTTTAGTAAATAACCCCCATAGTTTCACATGTATTGCTTTGAAGTAAAGCCCCTTCCACCTTTTTAAAGGTTTTATGTATAGGAAGACATGGAACTAAACACGTGCTGGGATTTACCATGAAAGGAACATCAACCAGAGGGGGATCAAGATCTTAACCATGAACAGGACATACATGTGAGATGGAGCACCGGATGACAGTTCTGCCATGTGGGCATAACCTTTATAAACAGTTTCATTTCCCGGCATGGACGCGTTGCTCGAATGTGAAGTGATCTGTGCTCTGTTGAGAGATGGAACGTGCGTCATTAACCAGGGCAGGTAGTACTGGATATTTGTGTAGACACCGGGTAGGTTCGGCCGGGCGCAGCCAATTCCCCAAACGATAATGCCAACTTGAACCCAGATGCCTTCGACCTTGTAAACCAGAGGGCCGCCAGAGTCACCCTGCAATAAGAAAAAGGAAAGTCGTAGAATTTTTATTAAATATCTTCAATACATTTTGACGGTAGATTTAATGTTTATTATTATTTATTAATATTTATTATATTATTTATTATTTATTTATTATGTTTATTATCTTCTTCCCACCTCCCCCCTTCTTTTTAGTTATCTATATATGATATTTTGCATATTTGTAAATTCATATTTGAAAATTCAATAAAAAGATATAATACAAAATGGTTACTATTCCTAATCCAGTAATAAAATAATATATAAAAAATATAAAAATAATTTTAAAAAAAATGGACATATTAAACAACATCTGCTGCTATAGATATCTAACGGTGTCGTACAGATGAACCAATAAAGCTGAAATTAAATCTGTTTAGATTTTGCCTTCCCTGGTTATCCCTTCACCTCTCATGAACATGTTAATTAAAGTGGTTGTAACCCCTTAAGCAAGGGATGGATCCCATGAAGCCGCACATCAATGCAGACCCACTAGTATTAGAATGAATGGCAGTCTCAGCCTGGGCTCCCGTCAGGGCCACCCCCCCCAGCACGTGAAACAAATCCTCATTCATAAGTTGTACATGTTTATCTGCATTCTTCTCTTCTCTAAGTCTGTCCCATCAGGGCCACCCCCCCCAGCACGTGAAACAAATCCTCATTCATAAGTTGTACATGTTTATCTGCATTCTTCTCTTCTCTAAGTCTGTTCTAAGTCTCTTCTCTAAGTCTGTTCTCTAAGTCTATTTATAGTATTTGTCAGAAAAAAAGGGGGCGCAGGGCTGAAATTACAGTCTGCAGTGCTCAGTGAGGAGAGCTCTGACAGCTGATTGGAGGGAAAGGGACACCCACACAACCCCCTTCACACAGCACACAGGAACAGAGCTGAGGCTGTCAATCCCAGGCTGTGTGCTGGAGATCCTTCCCCTGCCACCTTTTTTTTCCTCTTGGTGTTAGGAGTGACTCATGCTGACAGCCGAGGAAGGAGGCAGCAAATAATAATAACACTTGGTTTTATTTCTGAGTAGAGCTGCACGATTAATCATTAAGAATCGTTATCGCATTTTTTTTTTCCCCCTTGCGATCTTGACAAAGTATTTCCCGATTCTTTCTATGCAGAGAATTCTCTCTGCTGAAGCCGACAGCCGTCAAAAGAAAGGAAAAAAAAACAAAAACGGGGCAGTCTTCCAAGAATCACAACATTCTTAAGCAGTGGAATTTAAGTATAAACATTGTAACAATTTGTCCTTTAGATCAAAGGAATACACTTTGGTGTGTAAATGAAGGACGTTTAACCACTTGAACACTAAACCCTTTTCTGACATTTGTTGGTTTCAAGTTAAAGCGGTGTTCCACCCTAAAGTGGAACTTCCGCTCATCGGATTCCTCCCCCCCTCCGGTGTCACAATTGGCACCTTTCAGGGGGGAGGGGGGTGCAGATACCTGTATAATACAGGTATCTGCACCCACTTCCGGGTATAGCTAGCCGCTAGTCTCGGGTGCTGACATCGCTGACATCGCTGGACCCCAGAAACATTATATATATATATATATATATATATATATATATATATATATATATATATATATATATATATATATATATATATATATATATATATATATATATTTTTTTTTTTTTTTTTTTTTTTTTTTTCTTTGTAGAGACCCTAGAGAATAAAATGATGGTTGTTGCAATATTTTATGTCACTCTGTATTTGCGCAAATGCAATTTTTTGGTTAAAAATTACACTTAAATTAATAAAAGAAAAAAAAAACAACCAGTAAAGTTAGCCTAATTTTTTTTTGTATAATGTGAAATATTTTATGCCCCGAGAATTGCGATCTTTTTATTCTAAGCAAAAAAAATGTGATTCTCATTTTGGCCAGAATTGTGCCGCTCTACTTCTGAGGTTCATGTCTGAGGTTTACAACCACTTTATATTTGTCGATATAAACGTTTCCATTTTTTTGCCGGGCACCTGCGTTTCTGTATGCAAATTCAAGCAGATTGTGGGGGATGGGAGGGTTGGCACGGTGCTGTAGGTATTTACTGTTGTCTGTTAGCAAGTTATCGTTTCAGCATCATACTGTTTCCAGTATCTTTACATACCGTGCAAGCGTCTTTTTTGCCTTCCTTGTACCCAGCACACATCATGTCTGCTTGGATTATAGGATTACTGGGCTTGACTGTGAACAAGGACTGATACATAGCCTCGCAGTTCTTGTTGCTGATCAAAGCCAACTGCACCTCCTGTAGGGTCCCAGGGGATGAAAGCTGAACTGTGAAAAGCAAAGAACAGATATTACTATTAATGCGGATCTTCCCTGCATCTGAGCACCACAAACCAAAAACACTTTTTAAATCATTTTTAATATTCAAAGCAAACTCCCCCATCCACCCATGTCTCCATGTTTTTTTTTTTTTTCACTTTGAAAAACACCCCCCTAGCATTTCCGTCCATGGCCATCTTGAGTAAGGGCAAATGATGTACCATTTACTTCCTGGAGTCTGTCTGCGCTTAGCTCAAGCATGCATGCAGGAAAGTGTGCTTTGCTGAGACAACGCCTCCTACTCTCAACCCCTCCTGAAGAAACCTGGGTTACTTAAAAAAGAAACCCAGTTGTTGACCCTCCTGAAGACTCTGGGGACGTATGACATCATTTGTCTAGGCCAGAAACCAGGAAGTAACTGAGGAAATGTAAAAAAGAAGTTTAAAACAAGCAAATATGGTATTCTATCCTATCTATTTAATAATGCTGGCAGCACGAGGATTAAAAATAATCAATGTTGATTGGGAGAGTGAAGTTCCACTTTTAATCTCTCCATGGCACATGATGGAGAGCTGCGCCACCTACTGGCCATAAGCCTGAATAAAAAATATTTTTGGAGACATATGTTACAATAACATCTCAAACTCATGCCACAGATTGCCTGCTAAAAATACAAGTACAAAATGAATGCTATTGAGATAAGATGAGATGAGATAAGATAGAACAAGATAGGCTAAGATAAGATACCATACGATAAGATAAGACAAGGTAAGGTAAGATGAGACGAGATAAGATAGGACACGACGAGACAAGATATGATAATATGAGCTAAGATAAGCCAATATACAAAAAGATAAGATATAGTAGGATGGAGACAAGACGAGACATGATAAGATGTAATAAGAGGAGAGAAGACAAGATAAGACACAACACGGCGAGATGAGACTAGATCCGATAGGATGAGATAAGATAAGCCATGATAAGATAAGATAAGATAAGATAAGATAAGATAAGATGAGATGAGATGAGATGAGATGAGATGAGACATAACAAGACAAGACGAGATGAGATACGATAATATGAGATAAGATAAGCTAAAAAAAGGAAAGGTAAGGTAAAACGAGATGAGTTAAGATAAGACACGACAAGACGAGAGGAGATGAGATACGATAATATGAGATAAGATAAGCCAATATACGATAAGATCAGATACGATAACATAATATGAGACAAGAAATGATAAAATGGGTTAGGAGAAGATAAGTGAAGACAAGACAAGACGAGACGAGACACAATAAGATGTGATAAGATAAGCCAAGCCAAGCAAAGACAAAACAAGATAAGATAAGACACGACAAGATGAGATGAGACATTATAGGATGAGATAAGATAAGCCAAGCCAAACCAAGCCAAGACAAGACAAGATAAGACACGACAAGACGGGACACGATACGATGAGATAAGATAATCCAAGCCAAGACAAGATAATATAAGACAGGACACGGAGAGGCTAGATCCGATAGGATGAGATAAGATAAGCCAAGCCAAACCAAGCCAAGACAAGACAAGATAAGACACGACAAGACGAGACACGATAAGATGAGATAAGATAAGCAAAGCCAAGACAAGATAAGATAAGACAGGACACAGAGAGACTAGATCCAAAAGGATGAGATAAGATAAGCCAAGACAAGACAAGATAAGATGAGATGAGATGAGACACGACAAGAAAAGAAGAGATACGATAAGATGAGATAAGATAAGCTAAAACAAGACAAGGTAAGGTAAAACGAGACGAGTTAAGATAAGACACGACAAGACGAGACAAGATACGATAATATGAGATAAGATAAGCCAAGATACGATAAGATCAGATATGATAACATAAGACGAGATATGATAAGATGGGTTAAGAGAAGATAAGTGAAGACAAGACAAGATAAGATAAGACACGACAAGACGAGACATGATAAGATGAGATAAGACAAGACAAGACGAGACGAGGTGAGACGCGATAAGATGAGATAAGATAAGTGAAGCCAAGACAAGATAAGATAAGACATGACATGACAAGACGAGACGAGACACGATAAGATGAGATAAGATAAGCCAAGATAAGATAAGATAAGAGGAGACACGTCAAGACAAAACAAGACGAGATGAGATACGATAAGATCAAATAAGATAAGATAAGCTAAGACAAGACAAGTTAAGGTAACGTAAAACGAGACAAGACGACATAAGATAAGACACGACAAGACAAGACGATGCGAGATGAGACAAGATGAGATAAGCTAAGACAAGATAAGATACGTTAAAAAGGGATCACCTTTTGAGAAACTTTATGAAAACTAAAAAAAGTTTTACATTTTGTAACATTTTCATAATTGCTTCTTTTTAAGTTTTTGTTCTTTTTTTTTCTAACTGGGAACACTTTTCCTTCTACCTTTTCACTTTGATCCCACCCACTTTTGCCATACGTGATCTATTGACAGGACAACCTGAATTTTAACATGACAAAATGCCTGCTGGGGCAAGCCTGATCTGACCCCCCTAGGTAACACCCACATGTGATGCTAAGCCTCCATTGCTTCAGAGAATTGAAATCCACTGAATGAAAAGAAACACTCAGCCTGAGGAGGAAAAGTGTACATGATTCTGGATGTCCTTCAACCAAGAAATATGGCAGCATGGGTGGAGCTTAAGGGGTCACAATGGTGACCCTGCTCATGCTCCAGGGAGCTCTTGTGGCCTCCCTGTCATATTAAGGTTTGTTGATGGGGAAAAGCGCTTGCTGCTTTGCCCTGCATGGGTAATTCAGTAAACTCAGAGGGTCTGGGCCGGCTGGGCTTGGGCCCACCGAGGCCCGTTTTGGGCCCTCTGATTTTCTGGTTACACTGCTCAACCATGCACTTGTACACAAGGTGGGGGCAGACAGGCCACTCTCTGAGCTGCTGGGTGAAAGCGGTGGGCTTGTAAGTGAATATGGAAGTCAAAGGGCCTGCTCACCGCTTTCAGATAGCAGCTCAGAGCGTGGCCTGCCTGCCCCCACCTTGTGTATACATGCAGCTGGCAGCAGGATTATTTTGGCAAGAATAGGTAGTATCTTGGTGCGAGCTGGAAATGGTAGATGGTAGTGTGGTGCCCCAAGTCAACTTTTGCATTGGGGACCACAAGCTTCAAGCTACATCTCAGTGTGGCAAACTCTACCTGACTTGCTGTAGGTTCTAATGCACCGTGTGAGAAACAAACAGTGTGCAGTGAAAACATAATTAGCAATCTCAGTACAGAAGAGGAGTCGGTACAACTAAGCAAGGCTGAAAGGAATGCTTGAAGTCAAGTTCTGAGTTATCATTATAGAAAGGTCTACCTATAAAGAAAATCAACATGGGGAGCTTCTATAATTGTTTCTATTTCCTGGAAGAGGTGGGGGAGGAGGGGTGGAAAGGAGTAGAGTTGTAGGGTTCATTTAACATATATATATATATATATATATATATATATATATATATATATATAGTGTATATATACTGTATTTATTGGCGTATAACACTCACCTTTTCACCATGAAAATCGGGTGCAAATAGTGTGTGCGTGTTATACACAATTTTAGCTGCCTCGGAGGGGACAGGGAGGGGGGCAGGATGAGCGCCATCAGATTACATACAGTGAGAATCTCCTGTTTACTCTGTAATAGGAAGTCCCGTCTCCTGAGCCACCATTGGACCACTGTTCTGTATATCATAGGAGATTCTCACTGTATTTAATCTATCAGCGCTCGTCCCGCCCCCCTCCCTGTCCCCTCTAGGCTGCAGATGGGCAACGATCAGGCTGCACTGATGGCAATGGTGAGGCTGCTGCATTGATGGCAGTGGTGAAGCTGCTGCATTGAGGCAATGGTGAGGCTGCTGCATTGACGGCAATGGTGAGGCTGCTGCATTGACGGCAATGGTGAGGCTGCTGCATTGATGGCAATGGTGAGGCTGCATTGATGTGGACTGATGAGGCTGCATTGATGGCACTTGTGAGGCTGCAGATGGGCATTGATCAGGCTGCATTAATGGCAATGGTGAGGCTGCAGATGAGCACTGACCCTTATTTTGCTTCAAAGTCTCTAATTTAAAATTACATTTTTTTTCCCTGAAACTTCCCTCTTAAAATGAATGTACGTGTTATATGCCTGTGCGTGTTATACGCCGATAAATATGGTATGTATATATATCTTTTGAAACTTTGTTACTAAGTTTACCATTTTGTTGAGTGTTCCCCCAGCCAGTTGCCCAGCATAGGGCCCCCTCTGGAAGTTGAAGTGTCGGAGATGGGAGGCAGACAGGAAGGATGTGGGGCGTAAATTTCACGGGTTTATCTAGTATCACCAGGCCGATGTCCCCACTATCTCCTGTGAAATTTGGGTGTATGACGACATCTTGGACAGCTCTGGCCACTACACTGCTATCCTCCAGTTTGGTGAGCTGGTACGCCCCAAGGTAGACCTTGAAAATTGAGATATCCTTCCTGTGAGAGAGAATTTAGTACATAACCGGGGTCAAAATAGATTGGATATGACATTCCAAAGTTCTAATAAACTTTCCTGGACAAAATGTAAATTGTTAAAAAATGTTAAACCCATTCCTGCCCACCCTGCGCCCTGTTATCTGGTCTATTAAGTCCGGGGAATGGGAAAGTCTACCTAATCATGTGACTACAGGGACTGGCTATCACAATGGTCACATGATCAGGAGCCCGATACCGTACATACATGTCTTCTTCGACAGCTCGGTATCTGTGCTGGAAATGTGCACTGAGCACGCTTTCAGTACAGAGACCTGTGCCGCCCATGTGCAGCATGTGAGCGTTAAAGCCCACCTGTCACCCCACCACACATATTGGTTACAGGTTAACAAAAAGATATATATTTTTCACAGCTACTGCAAAAAACAACAGAGCAGAAGAGGTAGGACATAAAAAAGTAAATGATACCTTTCGTTCAGTGACTGAATAAATTGTAGCCAACAAAAAGGGGTCTATAGATAAAAAATGTCTTAAGTATCCACATAGGCACAAGGAATGATGGCCACATTGTTTGTAATGTTATTGTCTCCTAGGATCATCAGCTCCATCTAGTGGTCATATTTTTCTAAAAAGCATAATGGCCACTAGATGGAGCTGACAATCTCAGGGGATAATTATTAAAAAAAAAATATGGCAATCCTTCTTTGTGGTTGTGCGAATGCTTAAGATATGGCAACATTTTAAGACATAGAATAAGGGAATAAATGAATGAAGGGCATTAGTTCCCCCTCTAGTGGTCAGAAATAGAATTGCAGTCATTTAAAATTCACTATTTAGGCAAAGGTTTGTGGACATCCGATCATCACATGAGCTTAATGGACATTTAAAAAAAAAAAATCGGCATTAATATGGAGTAGTGGAGTTGGCCTCTACTCATTTTCCTGTTCTGGCTTTAACAGTTTCCACTCTTCTGGGAGGGCTTTTCACAAAAAATTTTGGAGTTTTTTTCTGCATATGTGTGCCCAATTGCAAGGCCAGGTACTGATGTTGGGTGAGAAGAACTGGCTCACAATCAGTGCCAATTCATTCCAATAGGTTTGAGGTCAGGACAAGTTAAATTACATAGTTACATACAGTAGTTACATAGTAGGCGAGGTTGAAAAAAGACACAAGTCCATCAAGTCCAACCTATGTGTGATTACCAACCTATGTGTGATTAAGTTTCTCTGCACCAAACCATGTCTTTAGATCTGGCTTTTATAAATAGGTGCACAGTCATGCTTAGAACAGAAAAGGATCTTCACCAAATTGTTACCACAGTTTGGGAAGAGCACTATTGTCTTTGTATGACATAATGCTAACAGGACCCTTCACTGGAGACACCTGAACTTAAAGTAGAGCTCCACCCAAAAAGGGGAAGCTCCGCTTGTTTGCTTCCTCCCCACCCTCTGCTGCCACATTTGACAACTTTTGGGGGGAGCATGTATCTGTTTTGACAGGTACCCCCTCCCACTTCCGGGGGACTTCTCCAGGGCGAGGTCACCTGGAAGTTTGCCCCACCCCCCTCTCCTCCTTCCTCCGCCACCGGGCCATTCACAAAGTGCAGCATGCTTTGCACATGTGTAGTAGGATGCTGGCTGTGAAGCCGCAAAGGGTTCACTGCCTGTCTCCTTTACTAGAAATGGTGGCGGCAGCACCCGAGAGCTGACTGAAAAGTTGGCTGGGATGAAGACACCTCTGGATTCCAGGACAGGTAAGTGTCCTAATATTAAAATCATCAGCTACAGTATTTGTAGCCGCTGACTTTTTTCTGAAGGAGCCTGGAGCTCCTCTTTAATCTTTTTGAGAGGGGGCATACGGCATACATACCTTTGGTCAGGTAATTGGTCTGATGGTTGTGTGTCCACAAACACTTGGCCATATAGTATATGTTCTTGACCAGGTCCAAGGTGTATTAACTAAATCTTTAAATCACATGATAGCATGCCCAGCATACAACCTATTACAAATTCTTCAGACATTTGCTCATCTTGCATTGCAAGTCAATTTTCTATTTCTGTTGGATTGTGTCTTCTCTGTGCCCCAGGCAGATGCCCTAATGCTGCCTTCCCCTTTCCTCCTCCTTCCTTCATGGGTATACACAGCACCAGCTACAGCCGTAGACGGTCTGTTTCCTTACTTTGTCAAGCAGTGTGCAGCAGTCAGAACCACGGACTCGGTGATGAGGGACCCACCACATATCGACATCCCATTTATTTGCAGGTCGACCTGCCATGGCCAAGCTCCTTTTCCTGCGTCTGCCCCGCCGACGATGCGACTTGCTACCATTGGTCTCCCGCAGGCTGTTAAATCAGAGGAGAATATGAGATGCTTCGTTATATTTCCATACCTGTCCTATCATCATATCAATAACCAGACTAAAACTCAGATCTCTTTGAAGTCTCATTTACAGCTGGTTATACATTAGTAACATTTAGTTTGAAATTTTTAATTTTAGGAACCTTTGATTGATTTTCTAATTGTTAGAGAGTTTAAACTGATGAAGGTGTTTTACTTCAGTGGTGAGAAAATTCGATGGATGGAAATTTTTTTCTGATACAACCAAATTTCTAGCAGTGTGTGTAGTTTTCTTTCAGGGAAGTCTATTCATTCCAGAACTAAATGTTAAAAACTTCATACCAACCCAATAACATCTCTAAAATTCGCTCCTTTTTACCTAACGAAACCACCAATCTACTCATTCACTCCCTCGTTATCTCTCACCTTGACTATTGCAACTCTCTCCTCACTGGTCTACCTCTCCATAGGCTATATCCACTTCAGTCCATCATGAATGCTGCTGCCAGACTCGTCTACCTAACCAGCTGTTCAGTGTCTGCCACCCCTCTCTGCCAATCCCTCTGACTGACCAGCAAATTAAATTCAAAATACGAACAACCTTCAAAGCCATTCACAACTCTGCCTCCAGCTACATCACCAAACTTGTCTCCAAGTATCACCCAAACCATCCTCTCCGCTAATCTCAAGACCTCCTGCTCTCAACCTCACTTGTCTCCTCCTCCCGTGCTCATCTCCAAGACTTCTCCAGAGCTTCTCCCATCCTCTGGAACTCTCTACCTCAATCTGTCCGCTATCTCTTACTCTGTCCACCTTTAGGCAGTCCTTGAAAACGTATCAAGGTAATTACTGCTCCAGGTGGTATGGCTTGTGTTTACACCGTCCTAGTATATAGGAGATGAAGGGTGTCGGCTCAGCAAAGTCAAATGGCAGAAAACGGAGAAAGGACGGCCGCACTCCAAAATAATGCCTTTATTAAATGAAGCTTAATCCATACATCAATCAGAGACACAGGTCCAGATGATACTGACGCATTTTGCACCATTAATGACGCTTAATCATAGTTCATGATTAAGCACCATTAACGGTGTGAAACGCGTCAGTTATCATCTGGACCTGTGTCTCTGATTGATGTATGGATTAAGCTTCATTTAAAAAAGGCATTATTTTGGAGTGCGGCTGCCCTGAAAACTTATCTCTTCAGGGAAGCCTATCATAACAATTTAACTTTGAACTCCTCCATAAGCTCACCCCCCCCCCCCCCCCACAGTTATTACCTTTAACCTATAACGACATACCCTACTCTATTTTAGATTGTAATCTTTTATGAACAGGGCCCAAACTATGGGATATTTTTATGGAGTTTGTATTTTTTAATTGTTTTTACTAGTAATGGCGGTGCTCAGTGATTTTTACCGGGACTGCAACATTGCGGCGGACAAATCTGACTAAATTTTAAAAAAATGCACTCTCACTGTATAAATGAGAAGAATGTGTCACCAGCACACCAGGATCTCCAAAATCAGGTCCAAAACTTTAATCACATAGTATAAAAAAAATAAATAGAAGTGACGTTTCGGAGCCACGCAGGTCACATGCCTGATGAAGGGGTCCAAAACTTTAATCACATAGTATCAAAAAAATAAATAGAAGCGATGTTTCGGAGCCATGCAGGACCCCTTCATCAGGCATGTGACCTGCGTGGCTCTGAAACGTTACTTCTATTTTTTTTTTTTTTATACTATGTGATTAAAGTTTTGGACCCAATTTTGGAGATCCTGGTGTGCTGATGACACTTTGTTCTCATGATTGCAATGCTGTTGGTCATTTCATCACCCAATCTTAGACATAGCCGTTTGTGCAGGAACGTGTGCGTTGGGAGTATTGCATTGGAGTCACTGTAAAAATGGCACTGGCAGGGAAGGGATTAACATCAGGGGCAATCAAAGGGTTAAATGTGCTCCTAGGGAGTGCTTTCTAACTGTGGGGGGGGGGATGCTGTTACTGGAGGAAAACAGAGATCCGTGTTTCTGCTTAGAAACACAAGCTCTCCATTTTCTTCCCTCACAGAACAGCGGTCTGCCTTTTTTTCATAGGCAGACCGCCGTTCTGCCTCTCTTGTGAACGATCAGCAGATCCCGGCGGCCAATAGACCTGCTGATTGGCTCATGCTGTGTCCATACTGCCCAACTTTTTGAGAATGAGGGACACCTTTCAGCAAAAGTATGCAGGCATAGGACACACCCCTTTCTCCCTTAAAGGAGAATTGTACAAAAAAAAACAAGATTTGTTAAACGCACAAATGCTTTTTTTTTTTTACCCCTACTATTCCTTTATATTGACTTTTGGAATTTACAAATGCAGCAATTTAGAAATCAGGTGAAAGGTTTAGCGCTGGAAAACACTTTTTGATCAATAAAAAGTGCATTTTATATACAACTATATAGATCAGATCAAAATGAGGGACAAATGAGGAGGAATGAGGGACATGGCTCCAAATCAGGGACAGTCCCTCGAAATCGTGGATAGTTGGGAGCTGTGTGTCCAATCACAGCGGGAGCGGGGCGTGCCTGCCCCCCCCAGAGCCAAGCAGAGGAATCACGCACAGGTATGTGATTTTGCACTTAAGGACCGCCCTGCCGCGGTATATGTAAGTGGGGCGGTCCTTAAGCGGTTAAAGCTGAGGGTTTTTTAACTTTTACCTGTACTGGACTACAGATATCAGCAAATATCCATTTCTTTTTACCCAGGAGACCCTTACCCAGGGAATATATGGCAAATGTTCTGAAAAATAAACATGCCCACCACGAGTTCCCTGTGTTACTGGCATCAGACTGTGAACAGCATTGTCCTCTAGGGGAAATCCGCTGGATGATGTGTTGATGTATGACTCTAGCACACACTTTACAATCCCCATCTACACGAGGAATGTGATATATCATGCAGGAAGTTCAGGAATCCAAGCTCATTCATTTAATTAGACCTGAGTAGACCATCTAAGTAAACCCTAATGTTCTCCTACATTGTGCTGGGAGCCCCAATACTTCAATATTCACATTCAATTATTGTGCAAATATGTAATATACTGTGTATATATATTTACCTGAATTTCCCAAATACCCCGAGGATCCTGGGAGAAGAAACAGAGATTGAGAGAGAAGGAGGAAGTTAGAGAGAAAAATAGAAAGAGAGGAGAGGAGAGGAGAAGAGAGAAGAGGAGAGGAGAGGGGAGGGGAAGGGAGGGGAGGGGAGGGGAGGAGAGGAGAGGGGAGGGGAGGGGAGGGGAGGGGAGGAGAGGAGAGGGGAATAAAAAGGAAAATAGAAGAGAGGAGAGGATTGAGAGAAAAGAGAGGAGGTGGAAAAAGTGTGTCAATGAAAGGGGAGAGAAACAGATGCATATAGACGAAATGGGAGAGAGGAGAGGAAGAGAAGGATTGAGAAAATGGAGAAGGTAGGAAAAGGTGTGTCGAGGAGAGACAGAAGAATGCAGGGGAAAATTAAAGATAGGAGAGGAAGAGAAGGATTGCGAAAATGGAGAAGATAGGGAGAGGAGAGGAAAGAAGAGAAACAGATGAATGGAGATGAAAATGGAAGAGAGGAGAGGAAGAGGAAAGAGAGGAGGTGGGAAAAAGTGTGTCCAGAAGAGTGAAGGGAAGGAATTGAGAGTGAGAAGAGAGAACGGGAGACAAAATGGTAATAAAGAGAATAGAACAGTAAAAGGTAGGAAGAGAGGAGATAGAGAGAAGAAACACAGATAGGAGAAATATATACATGAAAGAGGGGACATAGATGGGGACATAGATGGGGACATAGATGGGGACATAGATGGGGAGCAGTAAGGGAAGAGAGAGAAAGAGACACATTGTTTAAACATATTATCACAGTTCTTCAGAATAACTATATTGGATACAAGACAATATGTTATGTGTTATGATTACCTAGAATAACCTTTCAGGTATGTTTTATTATACTGATTATTCTAAAATAATAAACAGTAATATCTGCTGCTGTACCTCCCATGTTAGGATTGCGCTGTATGTACAGACCATCCACAGGAAGTACAATGATTAATGCAAAAATTCAAAAATTTAGGGCCATTCTTCCCACTGAGCACCAATGTAAGGAACATTCTTCCCACTGATCACCAATGTAAGGAACATTCTTCTCACTGATCACCAATGTAAGGAGCATTCTTCTCACTGACCACCAATGTAAGGAGCATTCTTCTCACTGATCACCAATGTAAGGAACATTCTTCTCACTGATCACCAATGTAAGGGGCATTCTTCTCACTGATCACCAATGTAAGGAACATTCTTCCCACTGATCACCAATGTAAGAAACATTCTTTTCACTGATCACCAATGTAAGGAACATTCTTCCCACTGATCACCAATGTAAGGAACATTCTTCTCACTGATCACCAATGTAAGGAACATTCTTCCCACTGATCACCAATGTAAGGAACATTCTTCCCACTGATCACTAATGTAAGGAGCATTCTTCTCACTGATCACCAATGTAAGGAACATTCTTCCCACTGATCACCAATGTAAGGAACATTCTTCTCACTGATCACCAATGTAAGGAACATTCTTCCCACTAAGCACCAATGTAAGGAACATTCTTCCCACTGATCACCAATGTAAGGAGCATTCTTCCCACTGATCACCAATGTAAGGAACATTCTTCTCACTGATCACCAATGTAAGGAACATTCTTCTCACTGATCACCAATGTAAGGAACATTCTTCTCACTGATCAACAATGTAAGGAACATTCTTCTCACTGATCACCAATGTAAGGAACATTCTTCTCACTGATCACCAATGTAAGGAACATTCTTCTCACTGATCACCAATGTAAGGGACATTCTTCCCACTGATCTCCAATGTAAGGAACATTCTTCCCACTGATCACCAATGTAAGGAGCATTCTTCTCACTGATCACCAATGTAAGGGACATTCTTCTCACTGATCACCAATGTAAGGAGCATTCTTCCCACTGATCACCAATGTAAGGAACATTCTTCCCACTGATCACCAATGTAAGGAACATTCTTCTCACTGATCACCAATGTAAGGAACATTCTTCCCTATGATCACCAATGTAAGGAACATTCTTCTCACTGATCACCAATGTAAGGGACATTCTTCTCACTGATCACCAATGTAAGGAGCATTCTTCTCACTGATCACCAATGTAAGGAGCATTCTTCCCACTGATCACCAATGTAAGGAACATTCTTTTCACTGATCACCAATGTAAGGAGCATTCTTCTCACTGATCACCAATGTAAGGAACATTCTTTTCACTGATCACCAATGTAAGGAGCATTCTTCCCACTGATCACCAATGTAAGGAACATTCTTCTCACTGATCACCAATGTAAGGAACATTCTTCTCACTTATCACCAATGTAAGGAACATTCTTCTCACTGATCACCAATGTAAGGATCATTCTTCCCACTAAGCACCAATGTAAGGAACATTCTTCCCACTGATCACCAATGTACGAAACATTCTTTTCACTGATCACCAATGTAAGGAACATTCTTCCCACTGATCCCCAATGTAAGGAGCATTCTTCTCACTGATCACCAATGTAAGGAACATTCTTCCCACTGATCACCAATGTAAGGAACATTCTTCTCACTGATCACCAATGTAAGGAACATTCTTCTCACTGATCACCAATGTAAGAAACATTCTTTTCACTGATCACCAATGTAAGGAACATTCTTTTCACTGATCACCAATGTAAGGAACATTCTTCTCACTGATCACCAATGTAAGAAACATTCTTCTCACTGATCACCAATGTAAGGAACATTCTTCCCACTAAGCACCAATGTAAGGAACATTCTTCCCACTGATCACCAATGTACAAAACATTCTTTTCACTGATCACCAATGTAAGGAACATTCTTCCCACTGATCCCCAATGTAAGGAGCATTCTTCTCACTGATCACCAATGTAAGGAACATTCTTCTCACTGATCACCAATGTAAGGAACATTCTTCCCACTGATCACCAATGTAAGGAGCATTCTTCCCACTGATCACCAATGTAAGGAACATTCTTCTCACTGATCACCAATGTAAGGAACATTCTTCTCACTGATCACCAATGTAAGGAACATTCTTCCCACTGATCACCAATGTAAGGAGCATTCTTCCCACTGATCACCAATGTAAGGAACATTCTTCTCACTGATCACCAATGTAAGGAACATTCTTCTCACTTATCACCAATGTAAGGAACATTCTTCTCACTGATCACCAATGTAAGGATCATTCTTCCCACTAAGCACCAATGTAAGGAACATTCTTCCCACTGATCACCAATGTACGAAACATTCTTTTCACTGATCACCAATGTAAGGAACATTCTTCCCACTGATCCCCAATGTAAGGAGCATTCTTCTCACTGATCACCAATGTAAGGAACATTCTTCCCACTGATCACCAATGTAAGGAACATTCTTCTCACTGATCACCAATGTAAGGAACATTCTTCTCACTGATCACCAATGTAAGAAACATTCTTTTCACTGATCACCAATGTAAGGAACATTCTTTTCACTGATCACCAATGTAAGGAACATTCTTCTCACTGATCACCAATGTAAGAAACATTCTTCTCACTGATCACCAATGTAAGGAACATTCTTCCCACTAAGCACCAATGTAAGGAACATTCTTCCCACTGATCACCAATGTACAAAACATTCTTTTCACTGATCACCAATGTAAGGAACATTCTTCCCACTGATCCCCAATGTAAGGAGCATTCTTCTCACTGATCACCAATGTAAGAAACATTCTTTTCACTGATCACCAATGTAAGGAGCATTCTTCTCACTGATCACCAATGTAAGGAACATTCTTCTCACTGATCACCAATGTAAGGAACATTCTTTTCACTGATCACCAATGTAAGGAACATTCTTCTCACTGATCACCAATGTAAGAAACATTCTTTTCACTGATCACCAATGTAAGGAGCATTCTTCTCACTGATCACCAATGTAAGGAACATTCTTCTCACTGATCACCAATGTAAGGAACATTCTTTTCACTGATCACCAATGTAAGGAACATTCTTCTCACTGATCACCAATGTAAGAAACATTCTTTTCACTGACCACCAATGTAAGGAGCATTCTTCCCACTGATCACCAATGTAAGGAACATTCTTCCCACTGATCACCAATGTAAGGAACATTCTTCTCACTGATCACCAATGTAAGGAACATTCTTCCCACTAAGCACCAATGTAAGGAACATTCTTCTCACTGATCACCAATGTAAGAAACATTCTTTTCACTGATCACCAATGTAAGGAACATTCTTCTCACTGATCACCAATGTAAGGAACATTCTTCCCACTAAGCACCAATGTAAGGAACATTTTTCCCACTGATCACCAATGTAAGGAACATTCTTCTCACTGATCACCAATGTAAGAAACATTCTTTTCACTGATCACCAATGTAAGGAACATTCTTTTCACTGATCACCAATGCAAGGAACATTCTTCTCACTGATCACCAATGTAAGAAACATTCTTTTCACTGATCACCAATGTAAGGAACATTCTTCTCACTGATCACCAATGTAAGGAACATTCTTCCCACTAAGCACCAATGTAAGGAACATTCTTCCCACTGATCACCAATGTACAAAACATTCTTTTCACTGATCACCAATGTAAGGAACATTCTTCCCACTGATCCCCAATGTAAGGAGCATTCTTCCCACTGATCACCAATGTAAGGAACATTCTTCCCACTGATCACCAATGTAAGGAACATTCTTCTCACTGATCACCAATGCAAGGAACATTCTTCCCACTGATCACCAATGTAAGGAGCATTCTTCTCACTGATCCCCAATGTAAGGAGCATTCTTCTCACTGATCACCAATGTAAGGAACATTCTTCTCACTGATCACCAATGTAAGGAACATTCTTCTCACTGATCACCAATGTAAGGAACATTCTTCTCACTGATCACCAATGTAAGGAACATTTTTCTCACTGATCACCAATGTAAGGAACATTCTTCTCACTGATCACCAATGTAAGGAGCATTCTTCTCACTGATCACCAATGTAAGGAGCATTCTTCTCACTGATCACTAATGTAAGGAACATTCTTCCCATTGATCACCAGTGTGCAGAACATTCTTCCCACTGACAATAACACTATTTCATGCCATGAGCTGTAGATAGAGTATAGAGTATAGTAATTATTAGCATTGGTTACTCGAGCCTTTCTCAAACTTTATAATATGGGGAAAGTCTTGAAATAACTTTTTGGTTACAGAAAACCCCTGCTGACAATCACCATAGCTAAGGAAGAATGCCCCTAACAGATAGCTAAAAGATCATTGGTGCCACTGATTATGTATCTGGTAGGCAGATATTGCTCATTAAATCCCTAGCAACCTCTAGAGGAACCCCGCTTGAGAAAGGCTGTTGTACACATTGTAAAGTGATGTCAATACACTGTATATTGATATATAAAGCAGTAAAAAGCATATAAAAGTATATAAAGCAGTAAAAATCCTATGAGAAGATGGAGATCCTGGACTATGGTGGTTGTGTTGCAGACAGCCACCATAGCTGGCTGGCTGAAAGTCACTTACCTCCCTGAAAGGACAGCAGAAAAAGGGACAGAAGTCTCCACATGATAGTGCAATGTAAAGCTAAGGGCCCTTTGCTGTGGAAAGTGTCCCGTGATGGCTCTTTTATTGTACCACAAAGCTGAATTACTGGTTCCTCACAAAAAGAACACGGATTCAACAAACTGCCCCCAAGATGATGAGACACTGTAATTACCAGAAATAACATGGTACATAGAAATACTTTATATGAATATAGAAGAGTGATGAATGACAAAGACCAAGCTGTCCATTAAGTTTGCCTATTTATTTTTATTTTTTAAACTTTATCCTTTATGTTTTAATATAGATTTACTGTATGTTTGTCCTAAGCATTTCCAACAGCTATTGGAACTGCGAGAAGGCTTCATTTTTTCAATATAACTCATATACTGTATATCATTTGGTGGAGGGGGTATTATGGTGTGGGGTTGTTTTTCACTGTTTTTCACTTTTTTTAAGTGTGCAGGACCCAAAACCAGCCAAGCAGAGCTTTAAAAAAAATGCGGGGGGGGGGGGGGGTATTGAAGTGAAGACCCACTTTAACTTCATTTTTATCACATAGGGAACCATACAATGCAACCCACACTGATTAACCCATAAAAGTTATTGTGTATTTTGGTTACCAAATTTTGGTCTGGGGAATCCCAACATTAATTCAACAGATCTGAAAATTTCTAACTTGCTGGAGTTACCTCCAGCCATAGCAGAAAACCTGAACTTATCCCTGTACTCAATGACAGGTTCTTCTCACATATAGTCAAAAATTCCCAGCACATATAATCACCTGTAGAATGTGGAAACAGAAAAACGAGGAGTGTATTTCAATTAAGGATGAGCACAAGATTTGGTCCAAACACAAATTGGGATCAAAATGTGGCTGTTTAAGTCTCTGCATCCTTAGCAACAAGTGATGTTAACAATTATGTTAACAATGTATTGTCATGGCCATATTTTATCAATGACACCACCCAGGAGACCCAGCACCTTTGTTTACATTTTGGGGTGGGCCCAGGAGATGTCATTCAGTAGGCCAAGAGTAGCAGATCATGAAGGCTCAAGAGAAAGCAATGAGAGCAGATCATGACGGCGGTCGGCAAGATTTATTTTTTTTGGCAGGTCCATGGGAGTCATTCTTCATGACTCATGTGGATCTTCATTGCTAGATGACTATTTTTTTTATTTTTAAGGACTTGTCCAATGTATAGTGTCATTTTCTTACTGTTTACATTTTTTTTGCTCACCTTTGGGGATGGTTTGGTTTTTGGGAACCCTATCCTCATCAACATAGGGACAAGGTGTTTTGTCTGGGTATCCCCATGTGTATGTGTCCCAATATGGTTAAAGAGCAGGAGCATACTTTTTTCCCACTTTGCTGGCCTCCCAGACCACTTGCTCAGTTAAGAATATGGATTTTAAAGGAACTTATTTTTTTCTTTTTCTTTTTTTTGCATGGGTTTCCCCCATAACTCTAGTATATAATTTTTCTGGGACTTCGTGCTGTTTGATTTTTTTTTTTTTGTGTAGTGTTCCCCTTAATGTCCATACCAGACCCTTATCAAGGATAAGGGTCTTGTATGTATTTTAGGGGGGCCCACCTGCTTTTTTTTTTTTTTTTTTTTCATTTGGAGTCCACAATTAACAACTATACCAGACCGTCATCTAGTACAAAGTTCTAGTACACATATGTCAAACACAAGGCCTGCAGGCCGAATCCTCGTTGTGTGGCCTTTGCACCCAGTTTTGCATCTGGAACATGGCAGAACTCCAATTCCCCAACTCCGGCTCTCACTCTCTGTTCCCACTCCCCATGTAGGAAAGAGAATGAGGTGCCAGGAAGTTTTCAGGTTGAACTCTGTAGGTAGCGTACTCCTAAACCCTGCACTCTGTAGGTAGCGCACTCCTGAACCCTGCATTCTGTAGGTAGCATCCTGAACACTGCACTCTTTAGGCAGCACACTCCTGAACCCTGCTCACTGTGGGTAGTGCACTCCTGAACCCTGCACTCTGTAGGTAGTGCACTCCTGAACCCTGCACTCTGTAGGTAGCGCACTCCTGAACCCTGCACTCTGAAGGTAGCGCACCCCTGAACCCTGCACTCTGAAGGTAGCGCACCCCTGAAGACTGCACTCTGTAGTTAGCGTACTCCTAAACCCTGCACTCTGTAGGTAGCGCACTCCTGAACACTGCACTCTGTAGGTAGCGCACTCCTGACCCTGCACTCTGAAGGTAGCGCACCCCTGAAGTGTGCACTCTGTAGGTAGCGCACTCCTGAACTCTGCACTCTGTAGGTAGCACACTCCTGAACCCTGCACTCTGTAGGTAGCGCACTCCTGAACCCTGCACTCTGTAGGTAGACACTCCTGAACACTGCACTCTGTAGGTAGCGCACTCCTGAACACTGCACTCTGTAGGTAACACACTCTGAACCCTGCTCTCTATAGGTAGTGCACTCCTGAACCCTGCACTCTGTAGGTAGCGCACTCCTGAACCCTGCACTCTGTAGGTAGCACACTCCTGAACACTGCACTCTGTAGGTAGCGCACTCCTGAACCCTGCACTCTGTAGGTAGCACACTTTGAACCCTGCACTCTGTAGGTAGCACACTCCTGAACCCTGCACTCTGCATGTAATGCATCCCAGATACAACCAGCCCTTTGAGGGTAACCATACAGCTGATGTGGCCCATAATGAAATTGAGTTTGACACCCCTGGTCTAGTAATGAAAGAATCCCCAACTGCTTTGTTTACAAACAGAAGTAAAAAGTTTGGAGATGTGCAGGCAATTTAAACTTCATTTTTCTTAGTAATTGTTGGTTTTACTGTAGTAGGTTGTATACATTGTACAGGTGTGCCACTTCACAGGCATGCTTTTTTTTTAAAAGGAGTTTTGCAGTTTTAAAGGGGTTGTAAAATCAGAAGGTTTTTTTTATCTTAATACAGTTTATGCATTAAGATAAAAATAGTATTTTGTGGGCAGCAGCCCCCCTTAGCCCCCCTAATACTTACCTGAGGTCCCTCTCTGTCCAGCGATGTCCACAAGTGTCTCAACCATCTGAGATTCTCCCTCCTGATTGGCTGAGACACAGCAACAGCGCCATTGACTCCCGCTGCTGTCAATCAAAGTCGGGTAGCCAATCAGAAGAGAGAGGGGGCAGGGCCTGGTCTGGCTCCATTTCTGAATGGACACAGGGAGCTGTGACTCAGCTCAGGTGCCCCATAGCAAGCTGCTTGCTGTGGGGACACTCAACAGGAGGGAGGGGCCAGGAGCACCGAAGAGGGACCCAAGAAGAGGAGGATACAGGCTGCTCTGTGCAAATCCATTGCAACAGAGCAGGTAAGTATTACATGTTTGTTATTTTTAAAGGGAAAAAAAAAACGAGACTTTAAAATCACTTTAATGTTGGTCTTTAAGCACTAATAAAATCACTTCTCCCCGCCTAAGAGATTTTTTCAAATTTAATTTGCACTTCTACATATTTCTTAGGGCAGTGCCCGACACCTTCCCCTGCCATTTCTTAGCATAGAAAATGTCCATTACTGTTTTTTTAACATTCACCTCCTATTGACTTTAATGGGGGTTCGGATTCGGCACTCAAACTTCAGTAAGGTTCACTGAACCCACCTCGAACCAAACTCGCACTCGATATGTTCGTCTCATCACTAATTACAAAATAAAAGAAAATGCACCTATACAGACTGTTTTATTAATAACTATAATTTTAATACACAAATGCTTACAATATAGAAAACCATAATGGATGACCATCCAACAAGAAAGCATGTCATGATCATTAGGATAATGTCCATCAAAAGTTACCATTGTCTATCTGCTAATGATCATTATCATTAACAAAGCTTCTAATTATTGACCTCTCTCCTACTCTAGGTTCTCTTTGGAGAATGTTTTATGTTGCCTGGGGTCATTGTTGTCCTAATTGTGACACTAAATGATACAACACATTTCCATATCAACTGAATCCTATAGTGATTGTTTACAGGTTACAGTGCAATTTTACCATCTGTGAGTGGTGTGAGAGGACCTCTGCTTGGCTGAAATCATGGAATTCCCTGGGGCAAGTTGAATGCTTTCATTTACAACAAAATACAGGTAGAACTTAAAATCCTTCACAATTAACTTTTGACATGTAAATGGTGTGTATGTGCAAAAAGTCACATATCACCTGTGCTGGATCGGGGGAAATTCCCCATTGTTCAGGGCCCGACATGCTCCACGATTTTTTTTTTGACAACCTATCTTGCATCAATGAATATTTTTTTTTTCTTTGATAGATCATAAAGCCCTCCAAGATTTATTAAATGCATTTGCATTTTAAGGGGAGAAAACAAGTAAAAAATATTAATCATAATAAAAAATATATTTTTTATTTGAGTTATTTTATTGTATTTTTGACAATCCATCTTGTATCAATACATCAATACATAAAATTCAACTGTAGTGTGTGTGTGTGTATATATATATATATATATATATATATATATATATATATATAGAGAGAGAGAGAGAGAGAGAGAGAGAGAGAGAGAGAGAGAGTTGTGGCCCCAAGACTGAGACCGATATAGATCACATAAACACGCGTCACGACATACAACATAAATAGACCTGAAGTGTGCCTTGGTGGTCTGGTCGGTATGCCAAGAAAAGGGAGCACACCCAAGCTAAGTAATGGGTAATTATGAAGAAGGATATGTGTGAGAAGAGCCCTGAAAAAGGGAAGAGACGTAGGGTATCGCGCACTGAAACCGACAAAGAGCATGGGCGAGTGGGCTGCTTAAATACCCCCTGGGCCCCTCCCATAAATTCAGGCCACCATACTGGCCTCGCTACTTATGGTCATGGCCCCAAGACTGAGACCGATATGGATCACATAAACACGCGACAAAACATACAACATAAATAGACATGAGGTGTGTCTTGGTGGTCTGGTCGGTATGCCAAGAAAAGGGAGCAAAAGACTCAGATAGGGTAATAATTCTTTATTGGTTCAGTGGTTTATTGAGCTAGCTTGGTGAAGGCCTGTGCCATTTCCAGCTGAGGATTTGGAATGTACGTAGTGAAGCAAGTGGACTTCCATCTGCCTAAATTATTGATCACGTGGTCAGGTACCCCATGCTAGGATGCTGCAGAAGCTGCTCAAATTCAGAAGAAGTGTCCTGAGAACCGTCTGGGTTTCAAGGCCCAAGTTGATTTGAAGGATCCTGACATGTTTGATGAATTGTCTGCCACTCAGGGGGCCATTCGGAAAGGGTAGCAGTGGGCTATTACCAGATTGGCTGGGTAGCTGGGACAGTAGTTGGTCGAGTATCGCCACTGGGCACTAAGCGTTGTTGGTTTTAAACAGGTTGATGTCGACCCCAGGACCGGTTTGTTGGGTTTTGGAGACTGTAAGATGCAGTGAGTAGTGGTATTGAAGGCGAGTTAGGTGGCGTCTGAGCAGTGTTTGACTGCCGGTGCTGTTAACGGTAAATTCACTAGGTCACAGAAAACCATAGAAGGCCAAATAGATGGCCGCTTGGATGACCAGACTGGGCAAAAGCCCAAACAGTCAATGGGTAAGGATTTCAGGGATGCCTCTGAAGATGGTACTTGTGACAGGTAGGTGTTTGCCGCTGACTACAGGCTGGTGTTTCTGGATGCCCGGCTGGAGGGACCTGACGGCATGGGCTGTAAACACTGATGGTTTACTAGGGTCATGTAAGGACAGAAAGTGCTAGACTCCGGCTAGGTATAGCCTGATGGTATTGTAAGAAAGGGCCTGCTGCGTGTGGAAATAAAAAATGAAGGCTAAGATGTGTCTAATGTTGCCTATCACTGCTCCGGGGCAAGAGGCCTTCAGTGTGTTGTGTGCTAAGGAGTGGTAATGAGCTGGGTTGTGCGACTTCAGTCCATCATCAGCAACGACCAGAGTGGAACATGAGTAGTGGTAGGGTCGTCTCCAGGCTCCTGCTGAAAAAACAAGGTGAAGTTGAAACGAGACAGGGCATCTGCTGTAGTATTGCATTTACCTGGAACATGTTTGTAGTGAATATTAAACTGGTGATGGAGTGACAGCTGCACAAGCCTGCGCAGGAAGGACATGATGGGAAGTGCCTTGGATCTGCCTTTATTGGTAATGTCGGCCGTGGCCTGGTTATCCAGGTGGAAGAACACCGTTTGTCCTGTCCAGGTGTGGCCCCAGGCCTGGGCAGCTGCCATGATAGGATGCTGCTCGAACAGAGATGAGGATTGTGTGAAACCAGGAATTAAGAGGATTTCAGGGGGGCAAGGTCCGGCAAACCAATGGCTGCCAATAATAAGCCTGTGGAGGCTGCAGCATCAGTGACCACCTGTGGAGACTGAGCTGGAGCTGCCGGGATAAACATAGAAATGCCATTCCAGTTAGTGAGGAACTCGTCCCACATAGCTAGGTCTGCTATTGCTGCTGGATCTAATCTGAGAACTCGATCTGTCTTGCACTGGTGTGAGAAAGATTAAAAGCCGTGATATAAAGGACCGCCCTTGAGGAATGATTCTCATGGTGAAATTGAGCATCTCTAATAAGGATTGCAACTGCCTTTTGGTACACCCTTGTGACAGGATGAAGTCGTGGATAATTATCCTGATACAGTCTTTGTCAGGAGGCAGTCTAGTTTGTCAGGAGGCAGGCTATCCTGCATGGCACACGTATCCAGAGTGACACCTAGGAAGGTGATAGAAGGTGACAGAGTGTGCCGGGCCTTCCACTTTGTGCTTGGTAATGGGTACATTTAGGTTGTTGAACACTACTCTCAACCTGTCTATATCTGCCGGGGGTGTGTCTGGTTGCTTGATGAGGAGGAAGCCATCGAGATAGTGGATGACCGCCTGACAGTGGGCCCGGTGTTTGACAGAATCCATGAGAGGGCCTGAGAGAAGACATCGAATAGCCATGGGCTGCTTTTGGGCCAGAAGGTCAACTTGGTCACAAAATAATAGGACTCCCTACATTTGATGCCATGCCACCGCCAGAGGGATGGTTCGATAGGGAGGAGTTTGAAAGCGTCTGAGATGTCTGCTTTGGACAAACAGGCACCGTGACCTATCCTGATGATGGCCTAAATGGCAATGTCTACTGATGAGTATTTGAGGGAAAATTCCTCTGAAGGAATCAGGGAGTTATGCGAGAGGAATTAGGCGCAGACAAATCGTACACTAAGCGGTGTTTATTAAAGAACTTGCCCTTGACAAGCTTAATAGGGCTGACTCTCCAGACTGGAAAAGGTGACTGAGGAAAGGGGGCAAAGATGAAGCCTCTGTCCAGTTCTGTCTGTAGTAACAAGTCTATGGCTTGTTCGTCTATAGCCACTGACTGGAGCTTCCTGCATTTGTGAGCTGTAAGGGGTAAGGTGATGAGGCCGTTGTGGAACTCCGCTGTGAAGCTGTGCACTAGGAATACTGCCGGTGAGGGGGTGGGGTGTGTAGAGAGGTAGAACCCCAACCAACTGACATATATCCGGCCTAGTCAGGACTTTCCTTGTGTTAAGGTTGATAGGTGGCTTTCGGGTGTGCTTTGTGACATGTAGTACAGATGTGGAGTAGCCTGCACTGGCCATGGAAGCATCCACCTTGATTGTAGTTATTACAAATGGCGGCGCCCCCTACAGAAAAGATGGGCTGTCCTAATCTGCCCAGTTGCCGCAACTGATCGGGGGCTGGCAAACCCTGACCGATGCCGGAGGTTGAAGGGGGTAGAAGGGACGCCTTGTGGCTGCATCAGAGCACCAGTTCGCCGTGTGGGTAACGAACTGGCAAATGGTACAAAGCGGGGAGCAGAGGCTTGCGAAGTGATGGCAGAACAGCTCAGTGTCAGAAACAGTCCAGTCAGTTTTAACCTGGAACTGGCTGAGCCTGGTTGCTGCCTTGACCAAAAACGACCAATGATAATTGTAGAAGGCATGCCCTCCGTACTTGTATCCTAAGTCCGTGACTGAGTGGAGACAAAGGTCCAACTCTTGCCTGGGGTCTTTCGACTTAATGACCACAGAGATGTCCCCCCAGGCATATGACCTATTATCAGCCAAGTAATATACTGAAATCAGCAGAGACGCTAGATTGACATCCTTGACCTCCAAGATGTCCTTCCTGAGGTTGGCAGGGATGAGGTGGGCAGGGAGGATGGTAGACGTGGCCTCTGGCATACCTGTAGAAGAGGATGCCAGCACTGAGCCCGTGACTGGGTCAGGGAGGGTTGTGGGAGGGCCTACCTCCAGAGTGTCACTTTAGTCTGCACATCAGAAACTGCTGCAGATAGAGAGGAGACCATGGAGTGCAGCTGGAAGATGGCCCCAGAGATGAACTGTAGGGATGCCTGAGGGGAGCTGGGCCCTGCAGTGGCTGTCGGTGAGAAGAAAAGCCTGAAGAGCTCTGCCTTCCTGGCCGTGGCAGGGTAGGGGATGCCCTTGCATCTGAGCTCAGCAGTGAGCTTAGGGATGGTCCATGCACGGAGGGACTGCACGCTTTGCTCTCTCTTAACCTGTGCAGGGTGACATGGCTCCAACTATAAGACAAGAAGGGGGTGCATTTGTTACGAAGAAATGTAGCAGTGAAAGAGAGCAAAGCAAGGCACAAACTCAGTTTAAGAGAAGGGCCGTAAGCTACACACCTGACTGACGCCCTAGTAGAGAGGTCCTGGCACGGATCGAGACTGGGTCAACAGAAAACCTGTGATGAGGGTGACATAAGCGTAAGATGTATACTGCTTTTACCTGAAATGAACTGACCCGCCCCTGTCATGCAACTTGCCCTGGCGAAGATGCGAACTGCTTCTTTTTTTAATTTTTTATTTAGCTGTGGAAATAAGGTCCAACCTGGTGTAGGATGGAGAACCTGAACTTGACTGACCTAGGGGAGATAGACAGAGAAAACATAAGTGGCCCGTATGCAACTACAAATAAATGGCCAACTGGGTGCCGCTTTGTGTTTATGTGGCTGATAGAGTGCCACTGAGATGAGTTTGCAAGTTAGTTTGTATGCGGGTTTGCACGAATGTGCGTGTCACTTAGCATCTATGCTGCTGGAGACGATGTTGCGGTTGCGAGGGTCTCGAATAGAGTGAATTAAGCTGAGATGATATTGCGTAGTTGGCGTTGCAAGGATCTCAAATGAGCGTCAGGCTGCTGAGACTGTGTTGCATGACTGCAAGGGTCTCAATGGGTGTCGGGTTAGCGGAAACGGTATTGCATTTGCAAGGGTCTCAAGAGTGTCCGAGTGCTGGAATGGCATTGCGTGGTAGCAAGGGTCACTGCGATTGTAAGGTTGCCGAGACAATATTCCATTTGCAGGGGCCTCAACAAGAGTATCGGCTGCTGAGACAATTTTGCATGGTTGCAAGGGTCTAATCGGGTGTCAGGTTACTGAGACAAGATTGCATGGTCACAAAGGTCTTGATGGGTGAGAGGTTGCTAAGATGGTATTGCTTTTGCAAGGGTCTCAGAAGAGTGTCAGACTGCTGAGATGATTTTGCATGGCTGCAAGGGTCTCAAACGGGTGTCAAGTTGTTGGGACAGGATTGCGTGGACGCTAAGGTCTTGATTGGTGAGAGGTTGCTGAGACGGTGTTGCGTTTGCAAGGGTCTCAAATGAATGTCAGACTGTTCAGACGACTTTCGCATGGCTGTGATGGTCTTGATGGGTGTCAGATTGCTAAGATGACATTGCATGGTCGCAGAGGGGTTATTTTTTTGATTGTGAGGTTGCCAAGATGATACTGCGTTTGCAAGGGTCTCAAATGAGTGTCGGGCTGCTGAGGCGATTTTCGCAAGGCTGCAATGGACTCAACGGGTGTTAGAATGTTGAGATGAGATTGCATGGTTGCGAAGGTTTTTGCTTTTGTTTTGTTTTTTCTAACGAGTGTGAGGTTGCTGAGATGATATTGCGTTTGCAAGGGTCTGAACAAGAGTGTCAGGCTGCTGAGACGGTTTTGCATGGCTGCAAGGGTGTTAGGTTGTTTAAGATAATATAGCGTGGCTGCAAGGGTCTCAAATGAGAGTCGGGTTACTGAGGCGGTTTTTGCGTGGCTGCAAGGGTTTCAGTGGTTAGTGAATTAAAAGGTAACCGTTGAGGCGACAAAAGAAAAAGGATAGCAACTGGCTTGTTTGGTGGCTTATCGTACCCCTAAGTGGATAGTGTATGGCATAAGAACAATGTCCGTTCGATTCGTAGGTTCCGTAGGGGGAAGCAACGCACGACATGGGAGACAACGAATGGTAAAAAATTGATATGAAATAAAGAATGTTGATGGTAACGAATCTAACCTGCAACAGTGGGCCGTGAGAGTGAGTTTGCATTGGATTGTGGCGGGAGTGCAACGTATTGGGAAGGTGTGGCATGGTGCCGTGCATGAGGTAAAACAACAAATTTGGTGTAGTAACATAGATGAGATAAGAAGTGCGTATGAATGATTCTTAAGTTTCACTGTGGGAACTGAACACATGGCATGGGTGACATTGCGAGTGGCTACAAATTGACATGACATGGTAACTAATCTCACCTGTGACAGTGGCCATGCGACTGGGTCCGTGTTGGGCTGTAGTGGATATGGGGGATACAACGAATGGCAACAAATAGGACACGATATGAATGCAAAGTAACAACTCCTACCTGCGACAGCAAGACTTAATCGACAAACCACGAATAAGCAACCACAACACACTGCATTCGGGACAACAGACTCACGAACACGAAGTGAGCTGAAAAGTCGGCCTGGTGACGTAACGAATCGCGCACTGGAACTGACTATGATCATGGGCGAGTGGGCTGCTTAAATACCCCCAGGCCCCTCCCATAAATTCAGGCCACTGTACTGGCCTTCTTTTATATATATATATATATATATATATATATATATATATATAAGCCAGTATGGTATTTAAGCAGCCCAATCGCTCATGATCTTTGTCAGTTCAGTGCGCGATACTACACGTCACTTGGCCGACTCTTCCCATCTCACCTCATGTTTGTGAGTCTGTGCATTCAGTCGCAAGTGCATTGCGGCTTCTCCGTTTGCGGTCTTTGTCGGCGGTTCCCATTCACTGTCGCAGGCAGTATTCGAACCTTTTCGTATCATGTGCAATCCTACGATTCATTATGCTTCCTATCCTGCATCCCTTTCGTAAAAAACCTGCCTCCGAGTTGTTGTCGCTCATGTCCCGACATCATTCGGCACAGGCCTAGTACATTCAGAAGTTCCTAATATATGATTCATTTGTAAATCCAAGCTTCCGAGTCGCTGTCGGACGTTGTCCGATATCACTCGCCATAGGCTTCACTGGTTATAAGATTCACTGTCCATGGGGTTGCCTTCTCATCCATTTGGAGATGAGCATGTATTGTTTGCACAGGTTCTGTGGCTGATTGAGGTGGTAATTAGACCCACCTGGTGCCTTGTCTGCACTTTGATTAAGGGTAGTAAGGGTAGAGCAAGGGGGGGGGGGCATACACTCTTCAACCAATTCGTATCAGATTCATTTAATGCTCCTTACTACCAATTCGTATCGGATTCATTTCATACATTTTACAACCAATTTGTATCAGTCATTTCCCTTCACAACCGATTCGTATCAGATACATTGCATACTTTCT
Organism: Lithobates clamitans; assembly: GCA_037952925.1. Classification (NCBI taxonomy): domain Eukaryota; kingdom Metazoa; phylum Chordata; class Amphibia; order Anura; family Ranidae; genus Lithobates; species Lithobates clamitans. Next base: position 1,760,526 of record JBBGZY010001884.1, on the reverse strand, counting down.
ACTCTTGCTATTGATTGTATCCCCCATGTCGCGTGTTTTACTTCCCGCAGCAGAACTTTTGAATCATTTGTACACAGTTCTTCTCTCATTTACCAAACAAAAAGTTATTTTCTGTGCGTCATGCACAGTGCCACACCACGCTCTTCGGATCTGTTGCACAACTGCTCCAGTCCAATGAGAAACCCAGTCACGTGGTCACTGTCGCAGGTAGGATTAGGTACCGTGTTTTGTCATGTCAAAATTTTGTAACCACTCGCGGTGTCGCCCGTACCATGTGTTCGGTTCCTGCAGTGGAACTTACGAATCATTCGTACGCACTTCTCGCGTTCTATTTTCTACACCAAACCTTGTTGTTTTGCCTCTTGCATGGCATCACGCCACACCTTCCCGATATATTGCACTCCCGCCACAGTCCGCCGCGATCTCACTCACATGGCCCACTGTTGCAAGTAAGATTCATTACCACATTCTTTATGTTCTATTAATTCATTACCATTCTTTGTTTCCCATATCATTTGTTAGTTCCCCCTATGGAAATTATGAATCAAATGGACATTGTCCTTATCTCTTTTAATGCTCTCTTAAGGGTACGGGTACCAGGTGTTTCTATCCCTTTCTCAGTAACCCAATTCTCAGACCCTTGCAAAATGCAATGTCGTCTCAGCTACCCCTCACTCATAAAAATATATATATATATATATATATATATATATATATATATATATATAAAATAAACCTTTACCACCACGTAACCTCGGCCCAGTAACCTGACACCTGTTGAGATCCTTGTAACCATGCAAAATCATCTCAGCAGCCTGACACTCTTGCTGAGACCCTTGCAAAAAGCAACATCATCTCAGCAACCTCTCACTTGTCAAAAAAAAAAACCCTTTGCCACCATGCAACCTCGGCCCAGCAACCTGACACCTGTTGAGACCATTGCAACCACGCAAAATCGTCTCAGCAGCCTGACACCCTTATTGAGACCCTTGCAAACGCAATACCGTCTCAGCAGCCTCACACTCATCGAGACCCTTGCAACCACGCAATATCATCTCAAGACAAACCTCATGCTCATCGAGACCCTTGCGACTTCGCAATATCGTCTCAGCAGCCTGATACTCATAGAGACCCTTGCAGCACGGCAATACCGTCTCAAGCAACCCCCCACTCATCAAGACCTTTGTGACCACGCAGTCTTGCCCCAGCAATTTGTCATTCATTGAGACCCTTGCAGCCAGACAAATCGTCTTAGCGGCCTGACACTCTTGTTGAGACCCTTGCAAATGCAATATCGTCTCAGCAGCCTCACACTCATCGGGACTCTTGCAAACACAATATCGTCTCTGCAAACCCGTCCCCCATTGAGACCCTTGCAGTCATTCAATATCGTCTCAGCAGCCTGACACTAATTTGAGACCCTTGCAAAACGCAATATCGTCTCAGCAACCTCACACTTGTCTAGACCTTTGCGATCACGCAATCTCGTTTCAGCAACCTGATACCTGTTCAGACCCTTGCAGCAACAAAATCGTCTCAGAAGCCTGACACTCATTTGAGACCCTTGCAAGCATGCAATATCATCATAAAAAAAAAAAATACACCTCATACTCATCGAGACCCTTGCAATCACGCAATATCGTCTCAGCAAACCAGACTGAAACCCTTGCAATGACGCAATGTCATCGTACAACAAATCTCATACTCATCGAGACCCTTGCAAGCATGCAATATTGTCCCAGCAACCTGACACTCGTTGAGACCATTACAACCACACAATATCGTCTCCAGTAGTATAAAACCCTTTGCGGCATGCACCTATGTGCAAACCTGCATACAAACTAACTTGCAAACATACCTCAGTGGCACACAATCAGCCACACAAACACGCAGAGCACCCAGTTGGCCATTCATCTTCAGTGGCACGTGGGCCACTCATCTTTTCTCTGTCTTTCTCCCTGAGGTTAGTTCAGATTTCCAACTGGCACCAGGTTGGACTTTATCTCCCCAGGTAAAAAAGACTTCACCAGGGTCAGTCGCATGCCGGGGGTGGGCCTGTTCATTTCAGATAAAAGTTACACCAGGCCCACTGTCAGACGGTTATCCACCACCTCGATTACTTCCTGCTCATCAAACAACCAGGCACAGCACCGGCAGATCGAGACAGGTTGAGAATAGTGTTCAGCAACCTCAACGTGCCCATAGCCAAGCATAAAGTGGAAGGCCCGGCACACTCTATCACCTCCCTAGGTGTCACTCCGGACACACGTACAATACAGGCTAGCCTGCCTCCTGACAAACTAGCTCGTACAGGACAGTTATCCACGACTTTACCCGGTCAAAAGGGTGCACCATGAGGCAGTTGCAATTCCTACTAGGGATGCTGAACTTCGCAATGAGGATTATTCCTCAAGGACGGTCCTTTATATCATAGCTTTTAATTTTTCTCAGACCAGTGCAAGATCCAGACCAAGTTCTCAAACTAGACCAAGCAGCAGTAGCAGACTTAGCTATGTGGGATAAGTTCCTCACCAGCTGGAATGGCATTTCAATGTTCATTCTGCCGGACTTCGCAGGCATTTTCGGCCGCCACTGGTTCACCGAACCTTGGCCCCCAGAAATTCTCTTAGATTTCTGCTTTCACCCAGTCTTCATCACTTTTCGAGCTGTATCCCTTCGTGGCAGATGCCCAGGTCTGGGGCCACACTTGGACAGGACAGACAGTGCTCTTCACCATGGACAATCAGGCCACGGCTGACATCATCAATAAAGGTAGATCAAAAGTCACTCCCCATCATGTCCTTCCTGCGCAGGCTCACGCTGCTGTCACTCTGTCACCAGTTTAGTATCTTCTGTAGACATATTCCAGGCAAATGCAAAATCACAGCTGATGCGCTGTCCCGTTACAACCTTACTTTGTTTTCAAGCAGGAGCCTGGAGTTGCTGACGATGGACTGAATTTGCATCTCGCCAAGCAATCCAGCTCATTAACTACTCCTTGGCACGCAACACACTAAAGGTCTATCGCGCTGCTTGTTATACTTATTGCAAGTTTTTGGCCTCTTGCCCTGGAGCAGCGATAGTCGACGTTGGACACGTCCTAGCCTTTATATCGTATTGCCACACGCAGCTGGCCCTTTCTCACAATACTATCAGGCTACACCTAGCCGGCTTCCAGCATTTCCTGTCCTTACAGGACCCCAGTAAACCGTTGGTATTCTCGGCCCATGCAGTCAAGTCCCTCCTACGGGGCATACTGAAGCACCAACCCGTAGTCAGTGGCAAACGCCTACCTATCACGAGTGCCCTCTTCAGGGACATGTCTGAAATCCTTACTCGTTCTCCGTTTGGGGCTTTGCCCTGCCTAGTCATCCAAACGGCCATCTACCAGGCCTTCTACGGTTTCCTAAGACCTATCACTCAGACACTGCTCCAATGCCACCGGACTCGCTTTCGCACCATTACACCCTTCATCTCACAGTCTGCAAAACACAACAAACTGGCCCCGGTGTTGACATCAACCTGTTTTAGACTAACAACGCTGGGTGCGCAGTAATGATGCTCGACCGATTACTGTCCCAGCAACCCAGCCAATCTGATGGTAGCTCGTTGCTACCCTTTCTAACCAGCCCCCTGAGTGGCAGCCAGTTTATCAAGCATGTCAGGATCCTCCTATGCAACTTGGGCTTCAACACCACTCAGCTGCCTCCCAGCATGGAGTACCAGACCACATAATCAAGAAACTAGGCTGATGGAAGTCCACTTGTTTTGCCACATACATCCCAAATCTTCAGGAAGAAATGGCACAAGCCTTCGCCAAGCTGGCTCAATAACCACATAACCCCCTTTTCTTGGCATACCGACCAGACCACTAAGGCCCACTTCAGGTCTATTTATGTTGTAAGTCTTAAATAATGATATTTGAAGCGCTTCACAATGTGCATGAAAATGAATATATAAGAATAAATATAAATAGTCAAATAAATCCAGCGGTGAGTAAAAATTCCTAAAAAATCCAGCAATCAAAATAGTGTAAAATTATAAAAAATTAGTGACACCAAATGTGTTAAAAAATTCACATAAAAAATCCACATAAAAATAAATATATAGGGATGTATTCAGAAGGTTCAATTATACAGGTGTAGAATCCTGATTGGTATAGAGCTTTTGATCACTAGCAAAGCTGTTTAAAAACACTTGCTTAATTAAGGTGCTCATTGACCTTTATAGTAACAATGTGTTTTTTGCTTCTATTCACAACCAATGTGAGAATCATAAACAGGCAGATAAGAGAAAAAAACAATCATTGTGCAATAGTTAGGATACCAAGGTACACAGGCAAACTTCAATCCACTCACATGTGCCTTATAATAATAAGGCATATGCAGGTTTTACTATAGCAGTCAGCCGCCTTAGACAGGAGCAGATTCAGTGCAGTACACTGTGTGATACTGCTGATCTGCACAGAGCGTCCTTGGCTCCTCCCACGCTTTACATCACAGTCACGTGACTTTTTCAAGATCCTTGAAAAAGTCACGTGACTGTGATGTAACGCGTCACAGTCACGTGACCTTTTCAAGATAGATAGATAGATAGATAGATAGATAGATAGATAGATAGATAGATAGATAGATAGATAGATAGATAGATAGATAGATAGATAGATAGATAGATAGCTATAGATATCTATACATATATATATATATATATATATATATATATATATATATATATATATATATATATATAAACATTTTTTTGATAGATCATAAGGTCTTCCAAGATTTATTAAATGCATTTGCAAATTAAGGAATTAAGGGGAAAAAACAAGTAGAAAATAGCAAATAAAAAGAATAAGAAAAAGCTTTATTTTATTTTATACAATCCATATTGTATTATAATACATCAATTCATGAAATTACAACTGAAGAATAAACAAGCAGAAAATTGCTATATATATATATATATATATATATATATATATATATATATATATATATACACAGTCAGGTCCATAAATATTGGGACATCGACACAATTCTAATCTTTTTGGCTCTATACACCACCACAATGGATTTGAAATAAAACGAACAAGATGTGCTTTAACTGCAGACTTTCTGCTTTAATTTGAGGGTATTTACATCCAAATTAGGTGAACGGTGTAGGAATTACAATGGTTTGTATATATGCCTCCTACTTTTTAAGGGACCAAAAGTAATGGGACAATTGGCTGCTCAGCTGTTACATGGCCAGGTGTGTGTTATTCCCTCACTATCTCATTTACAAGGAGCAGATAAAAGGTCCAGAGTTCATTTCAAGTGTGCTATTTGCATTTGGAATCTGTTGCTGTCAACTCTCAATATGAGATCCAAAGAGCTGTCAGTATCAGTGAAGCAAGCCATCATTAGGCTGAAAAAAACAAAACAAACCCATCAGAGAGATAGCAAAAACATTAGGTGTGGCCAAATCAACTGTTTGGAACATCCTTAAAAAGAAAGAATGCACCGGTGAGCTCAACAACACCAAAAGACCCGGAAGACCATGGAAAACAACTGTGGTGGATGACCGAAGAATTCTTTCCCTGGTGAAGAAAACACCCTTCACAACAGTTGGCCAGATCAAGAACACTCTCCAGGAGGTAGGTGTATGTGTGTCAAAGTGAACAAACAAGAGAAGACTTCACCAGAGTGAATACAGGGGGTTCACCACAAGATGTAAACCATTGGTGAGCCTCAAAAACAGGAAGGCCAAATTAGAGTTTGCCAAACAACATCTAAAAAAGCCTTCACAGTTCTGGAACAACATCCTATGGACAGATGAGACCAAGATCAACTGGTACCAGAGTGATGGGAAGATAAGAGTATGGAGAAGGAAAGGAACTGCTCATGATCCAAAGCATACCACCTCATCAGTGAAGCATGGTGGTGGTAGTGTCATGGCGTGGGCATGTATGGCTGCCAATGGAACTGGTTCTCTTGTATTTATTGATGATGTGACTGCTGACAAAAGCAGCAGGATGAATTCTGAAGTGTTTCTTGAAATATTATCTGCTCATATTCAGCAAAATGCTTCAGAACTCATTGGACGGCGCTTCACAGTGAAGATGGACAATGACCCGAAGCATACCGCAAAAGCAGCCAAAGAGTTTTTTAAGGGAAAGAAGTGGAATGTTATGCAATGGCCAAGTCAATCACCTGACCTGAATACGATTGAGCATGCATTTCACTTGCTGAAGACAAAACTGAAGGGAAAATGCCCCAAGAACAAGCAGAAACTGAAGACAGTTGCAGTAGAGGCCTGGCAGAGCATCACCAGGGATTAAACCCAGCGTCTGGTGATGTCTATACGTTCCAGACTTCAGGCTGTAATTGACTGCAAAGGATTTGCAACCAAGTATTAAAAAGTGACATTTTGATAGATGATTGTTAATCTGTCCCATTACTTTTGGTCCCTTAAAAAGTGGAAGGCACATATACAAACTGTTGTAATTCCTACACCGTTCACCTGATTTGGATGTAAATACCCTCAAATTAAAGCTGAAAGTCTGCAGTTAAAGCACATCTTGTGTGTTTCATTTCAAATCCATTGTGGTGGTGTATAGAGCCAAAAAGATTAGAATTGTGTCAATGTCCCAATATTTATGGACCTGACTGTATATATATATATATAGTCCCTATAGTCTCGGAGAATTGGAAAATCCTAACAAAAGGGCAAAGTTTTAGTTATCAGATACAAACATTGATTACTAATAATGTTGTAAAAAAAAAACTAATTTTTTTTCTTATTAAAATGAATGTTTATTAGGAAACAGGAGATTAGTAAAAGAACAAACTTTACAAATTGACATACTGTATGTATGATAAGGAGCAAAATATATAGCAAAACATTAAAAAAAATATTTTATTTTATTAAAGTTAGCCCAATGTTTTTGTACAATGTGAAAAGATGATGTTACGCCGAGTAAATAGATACCTAACATGTCATGCTTTAAAATTGCGCAAAAAACTACGGTACCTAAAAATCTCCATAGGCAACGCTTTAAAAAAATGTAACGGTTACCAGTTTAGAATCACAGAGGAGGTCTTTTGCTAGAAATATTGCTCTCACTCTGACGATCACGGCGATACCTCACATGTGTGATTTGAATACCGTTTATATTTGCGGGCGCAACTTATGTATGCGTTTTCTTTGCAGACCACTTGCTCAGTTCAGAATATGGATTTTTCCATATCCTTTTTTTCTTTTTTTTTCTGCATGGGTTTCCCCCATAACTCTAGTATAGAATTTTTCCAGGTCTTCGTGCTGTTTTATTTTTTGGGGTTTTTTTTGTGTAGTGTTCCCCTTAATGTCCATACCAGACCCTTATCAAAGATAAGGGTCTGGCATGTATTTATGGGGGATCCACCTGCTGTTTTTTTTTTTCATTTGGAGTCCCCCATTACCATCTATACCAGACCCTCATCTAGGACAAAGGTCTAGTAAACATATGTCAAACACAAGGACCGCAGGCCGAATATGGCCCACCAGACCACGTTGTGTGGCCCTCGCACCCAGTTTTGCAGCTGCAACATGGTGGAACTCCATTTCCCCACCTCCGGCTCTCACCCTCTGTTCCACCAGAGAGAGGTGCAAGGAAGCTTTCAGGTTGCACTCTGTAGGTAGAGCACTCCTAAACCCTGCACTCTGTAGGCAGCGCACTCTTGAACCCTGCACTCTGTAGGTAGCGCACTCCTGAACCCTGCACTCTGTAGGTAGCGCACTCCTGAACCCTGCACTCTGTAGGTAGCGCACTGCTGAACCCTGCACTCTGTAGATAGCGCACTCTTGAACCCTGCACTCTGTAGGTAGCGCACTCCTGAACCCTGCACTCTGTAGGTAGCGCACTCCTGAACCCTGCACTCTGTAGGTAGCGCACTCCTGAACCCTGCACTCTGTAGGTAGCGCACTCTTGAACCCTGCACTCTGTAGGTAGTGCACTCCTGAACCCTACACTCTGTAGGTAGTGCACTCCTGAACCCTGCACTCTGTAGGTAGTGCACTCCTGAACCCTGCACTCTGTAGGTAGAGCAATCCTGAACCCTGCACTCTGTAGGTTGAGCACTCCTAAACCCTGCACTCTGCATGTAACTCATCCCAGGTACAACCAGCCCATTGAGGGTAACCATACTGCTGATGTGGCCCATAATGAAATTGAGTTTGACACCCCAGGTCTAGTAAAAATAAGAGAATCCCCAAATGCTTTGTTTACAAACAGAAGTAAAAAGCTTGGAGATGTGCAGGCAATTGAAACGGCATTTTTCTTTGTAATTGTTGGTTTTGCTGTAGTAGGTTGTATACATTGTACAGGTGTGCCACTTCACAGGCATGTTAAGTCATCCCCCGGGCATGCTTTTTTTTTTAAGGAGTTTTGCAATTTTAAAGGGCAGGGGCGTAACTACCACCATAGCAACCCATGCGGGTGCTATGGGGCCTGCAGCCGAGTGGAGCCCGGTGAGGATAAGAGCACCGCCGGCACAGTCTCCCAGCCAGAGGAAGAGAGGAAAGGAAGAGGCGAGCTGTCCGTATCAGCAGAGAGCTGAATTGCCCGATGTAGGAGCTTTCATTAGAACTTCCAGTGTTCCCGGGGCTCACGTCACATAGCTCCACCTTTTGGCCCGGTGCCTTTGATAGACAGAACGCCGATCCAATGCAGGACATGTGACATCATCAAAGGCATCGGGCCAAGAGGTGGGGCTATGTGACGATGAGCCCCGGGAAGACAGGAAATTCAAATGAAAGCTATTACAGTGGGCAATCCTGCTCTGTGCTGATCTGGGTGGTTTGCCTCTTCCTCTGCATAAGTGGGGTTGTATGGGGCACAGGCAGACCAGGCTGTATTGGGCACAGGTCACACTGTATGGGGCACAGGTCACACTGTATTGGGCACAGGTCACGCTGCATTGGGCACAGGTCACGCTGCATTGGGCACAGGTCACCTTGTATGTGGCACAGGTCACGCTGCATTGACACTAGAGCAGCTGTGGGGGGGGGGCTGTTTGCAGGGGGGCCCCATACAACATTTTGCTATGGGGCCCTGCTATTTCTAGTTACGCTACTGTTAAAGGGGTTGTAAAGTCAGAAGGTTTTTTCATCTTAATGCACTCTATGCATTAAGATAAAAAGCCTTCTGTGTGCAGCAGTCCCCCTCAGCCCCCCTAATACTTACCTGAGGTCCCTCTTTATCTAGCGATGTCCACAAGTGTCTCAACCTCCCCATTGACTAAGACAAAGCAGCGGCACCATTGGCTGCTGTCAATCAAAGTCAGGTAGCCAATCAGAAGACAGAGGGGGCGGGGCTGGGTTGGGGCTCTATATCTGAATGGACACAGGGAGCTGTGACTCAGCTCAGGTGCCCCCATAGCAAGCGGCTTTCTGTGGGGACATCAACAGGAGGGAGGGGCCAGGAGCACCAAAGAGGGACCCGAGAAGAGGAGGATACGGGCTGCTCTGTGCAAAACCACTGCAATAGAGCAGGTAAGTATTACATGTTTGTTATTTTTAAAGGACAAAAAAAAAACAAGACTTTAAAATCACTTTAATGCTGTTCTTTAGGCACTAATAAAATCACTTCTCCCCACCAAAGAGACTTTAATTTGCACCTGTACATATTCCTTAGGGCAGCGCCTGGCCCCCTCCCCCGCCATTTCTTAGCATAGAAAATTACTGTTTTTTTAACATTCAGCTCCCATAGACTTTAATGGGGGTTCAGATTTGGCGCCCAAACTTCAGTAAGGTTCACTGACACCACCTTGACTCAAACTCGCACTCGGTATGTTCGTCTCATCACTAATTACAAAATGATAGAAAATGCACCTATTCAGACTGTTTTATCAATATCTATAATTTTAATATACAAACGCTTACAGTATAGGAAACCATAATGGATGACCGGCCATGTTAAGGAACAAGAAAGCATGTCATGATCATTAGGATAATGTCCATCAAAAGTTACATTGTCTATCAGCTAATTATCATTATCATTAACAAAGCTTCTAATTATTGACCTCTCTCCTACTCTAGGTTCTCTTTGGAGAATGTTTTATGTTGCCTGGGGTCATTGTTGTCCTAATTGTGACACTAAATGATACAACACATCTCCATATCAACTGAATCCTATAGTGATTGTTTACAGGTCACAGTGCAATTTTACCATCTGTGAGTGGTGAGAGAGGACCTCTACTGGGCTGAAATCATGGAATTCCCTGGGGCAAGTTGAATGCTTTCATTTCCAACAAAATACTGTGAGAACTTAAATCCTTCACGATTAACCATTGACATGTAAATAGTGTGTATGTGCAAAAAGTCACATATCACCTGTGCTGGATCAGGGGAAATTCCCCATTGTTCAGGGCCCGACATGCTCCACGATTCTTTTTTTTGACAACCTATCTTACATCAATGAATATTTTTTTTTTTCTTTGATAGATCATAAAGCCCTCCAAGATTTGCATTTTAAGGTGAGAAAACAAGTAGAAAATATTAATCAT
>JBBGZY010001884.1:1695000-1745000 GCA_037952925.1 Lithobates clamitans | reverse complement strand
CCCTGCACTCTGTAGGTAGCGCACTCCCAAACCCTGCACTCTGTAGGTAGCGCACTCCTGAACCCTGCACTCTGTAGGTAGCGCACTCCTGAACTCTGCACTCTGTAGGTAGTGCTCTGCTAAACCGCTCACTCTGTAGGTAACACACTGCTAAACCCTGCACTCTGTAGGTAGCTCACTCCTGAACCCTGCACAATGTGAGTAGCACACTCCTGGACCCTGCACTCTGTATGTAATGCATCTCAGGTACATCTGGCCCTTTGAGGGCAACCATACTGCTGATGTGGCCCATAATGAAATTGAGTTTGACACCCCAGGTCTAGTAAAAATAAGAGAATCCCCAACTGCTTTGTTTACAAACAGAAGTAAAAAGCTTGGGGATGTGCAGGCAATTGAAACTGCATTTTTCCTTGTAACTTTTGCTGTAGTAGGTTGTATACATTGTACAGGTGTGCCACTTCACAGGCATGTTAGGTCATCCCCCAGGCATGTTTTTTTTTTAAGGAGTTTTGCAATTTTAAAGGGGTTCTATGTGCAGTAGCCCCCCTAATAATTACCTGAGGTCCCTCTCTGTCCAGCAATGTCCACGAGTGTCTCAACCATCCGAGATTATCCCTCCCAATTGGCTAAGACACAGCAGCGGCACCATTGCCTCCCGCTGCTGTCAATCAAAGTCAGGTAGCCAATCAGGAGAGAGAGGGGGAGGGGCAGGGCTCTATATCTGAATGGACACAGGAGCTGTGACTCAGCTCGGATGCCCCCATAGAAAGCGTCTTTCTGTGGGGGCACTCAACGGGAGGGAGGGGCCAGGAGCACCGAAGAGGGACCTGAGAAGAGGAGGATCTGGGCTGCTCTGTGCAAATCCACTGCAACAGAACAGGTAAGTATAACATGTTTGTTATTTTTAAAGGAAAAAAAACGAGACTTTAAAATCACTTTAATGTTGGTCTTTAAGCACTAATAAAATCACTTCTCCCCACCAAAGAGACTTTTATCAAATTTAATTTGCACTTCTACATATTCCTTTGGGCAGTGCCCAGCCACCTCCCTTGCCATTTCTTAGCATAAAAAATGTCCATTACTGTTTTTTTAACATTCAGCTCCTATTGACTTTAATGGGGGTTCAGATTTGGCACCCAAACTTCATTAAGGTTCACTGACACCACCTCGAACCAAACTCACACTCGATATGTTCGTCTCATCACTAATTACAAAATGATAGAAAATGCACCTATACAGACTGTTTTATTAATATCTATAATTTTAATATACAAACGCTTACAGTATAGGAAACCATAATGGATGATCGGCCATGTTAAGGAACAAGAAAGTATGTCATGATCATTAGGATAATGTCCATCAAAAGTTACATTGTCTATCTGCTAATGATCATCATTAACAAAGCTTCTAATTATTGACCTCTCTCCTACTCTAGGTTCTCTTTGGAGAATGTTTTATGTTGCCTGGGGTCATTGTTGTCCTAATTGTGACACTAAATGATACAACACATTTCCATATCAACTGAATCCTATAGTGATTGTTTACAGGTTACAGTGCAATTTTACCATCTGTGAGTGATGTGAGAGGACCTCTGCTTGGCTGAAATCATGGAATTCCCTGGGGCAAGTTGAATGCTTTCATTTACAACAAAATACAGGGAGAACTTAAAATCCTTCACAGTTAACTTTTGACATGTAAATAGTGTGTATGTGCAAAAAGTCACATATCACCTGTGCTGGATCAGGGGAAATTCCCCATTGTTCAGGGCCCGACATGCTCCATGATTATTTATTTTTTTTGACAACTTATCTTGCATCAATACATTATTTTTTTTTTTGATAGATCATAAAGCCCTCCAAGATTTATTAAATGCATTTGCATTTTAAGGTGAGAAAACAAGTGGAAAATATTATTCATAATAAAAATATATTTTTAATTTATTTTAGTTATTTTTTTTTTGATCAATACATCAATACATAAAATACAACTGCAATGTGTATATATACTGTATAGATAGATAGATAGATTTTCTTTAATATATATATGTATAGATCTATATCTACATATATAGATATAGATCTATATATATAGATATAGATAGATAAATATATATATATTTTTTTTTTATTGATAGATCATAAAGTCTTCCAAGATTTATCAAATGCATTTGCATACTAAGGGGAAAAACAAGTAGAAGATAGCAAATAAAAACAATAAGGAACCTTGTATTAATACATCAATTCATGAAATTACTACTGAAGAATAAAGAAGCAGAAAATTCAATATATATATATATATGTACACAGTATCTCACAAAAGTGAGTACACCCCTCACTTTTTTGTAAATATTTGAAGTGAAAATGTCCCGATTGAGCCCAATTAGCCATTTTCCCTCCCCGGTGTCATGTGACTCGTTAGTGTTAGAAGGTCTCAGGTGTGAATGGGGAGCAGGTGTGTTAAATTTGATGTTATCGCTCTCACTCCCTCATACTGGTCACTGGAAGTTCAACATGGCACCTCATGGCAAAGAACTCTCTGAGGATCTGAAAGATGGCCTAGGCTATAAGAAGATTGCCAAGACCCTGAGACTGAGCTGCAGCATGGTGGCCAAGACCATACAGCGGTTTATCAGGACAGGTTCCACTCAGAACAGGCCTCACCATGTTCGACCAAAGAAGTTGAGGTCACGTGCTCAGCGTCATATCCAAAGGTTGTCTTTGGGAAATAGACGTACGAGTGCTGCCAGCATTGCTGCAGAGGTTGAAGGGGTTGGGGGTCAGCCTGTCAGTGCTTAGACCATATACCGCACACTGCATCAAATTGGTCTGCATGGCTGTCATCCCAGAAGGAAGCCTCTTCTAAAGATGATGCACAAGAAAGTCTGCAAACAGTTTGCTGAAGACAAGCAGACTAAGGACATGGATTACTGGAACCATGTCCTGTGGTCTGATGAGACCAAGATAAACTTATTTGGTTCAGATGGTGACAAGCGTGTGTGGCGGCAACCAGGTGAGGAGAACAAAGACAAGTGTGTCTTGTCTACAGACAAGCATGGTGTTGGGAGTGTCATGGTCTGGGGCTGCATGAGTGCTACCGGCACTGGGGAGCTACAGATCATTGAGGGAACCATGAATGCCAACATGTACTGTGACATACTGAAGCAGGACATGATCCCCTCCCTTCAGAGACTGGACCACAGGGCAGTATTCTAACATGATAATGACCCCAAACACACCTCCAAGACGACCACTGCCTTGCTAAAGAAGCTGGGGGTAAAGGTGATGGACTGGCCAAGCATGTCTCCAGACCCTAAACCCTATTGATCATCTGTGGGACATCCTCGAAAAGAAGGTGGAGGAGCGCAAGGTCTCTAACATCCACCAGCTCTGTGATGTCGTCATGGAGGAGTAGAAGAGGACTCCAGTGGCAACCTGTGAAGCTCTCGTGACCTCCATGTCCAAGAGGGTTAAGGCAGTGCTGGAAAATAATGGTGGCCACACAAAATATTGACACTTTGGGCCCAATTTGGACATTTTCACTTAGGGGTGTACTCACTTTTGTTGCCAGCGGTTTAGACATTAATGGCTGTGTGTTGAGTTATTTTGAGGGGACAGCAAATTTACACTGTTATACAAGCTGTACACTCACTACTTTACATTGTAGACAAGTGTCATTTCTTCAGTGTTGTCACATAAAGAGATAGAAGAAAATATTTACAAAAATGTGAGGGGTGTACTCACTTTGTGAGATACTGTGTGCAAATATATATATTATTTTGCATCAGTATCCGATATTTAAAAAACTCAACCTGATGGGCTTATCCAATTTAGCTCTCACACTTGTCTATCCCCTGTAGACCAGATATAGTAAAGAATAGTTAAGCTGTCTAAATTGCTTCTCTTGTGATTTTTCGCTGCTGGTAATTTGTTATAGTCCCATTGTAGATGATATTCTCTACAGAGCATTGGAAAATCGTAACCAAAGGGAAAGGTTTTAGTTATCAGATAAAAACATTCTTCTAATTACAGTACTAATAATACTGTAATAAAAATTTAAAAAAACTTTTTTTTTTTTTTTTTATTCAAACAAATGTTTATTAGGAAACAGGAGATTAGTAAAAGAACAAACTGTACAAATTGACATAATGTATGTATGATAAGGAGCAAAATATATAGCAAAAAATAAAAACATTTGTTTTTTTTTTCAAAATTGTTGCTCTTTTTTTGTTTATAGTGCAAAAAATAAAAACCGCAGAGGTGATCAAATACCACCAAAAGAAAACTCTATTTGTGGGAAAAATAGAACTTCAATTTTGTTTGGCTACAACGTCACACAACCGCGCAATCGTCAGTTAAAGTGACGCAGTGCCTTATTGCAAAAAATGGCCCGGTCATTAAGGGGGTGAATCTTTCCGGGGCTGAAGTGGTTACATTTTGGTATATCATTGAAAATTAACCAAGAAATCCACATATTGCAAAATTGTTCAGTTTTAGCTTTATCTTTATCAAAGATAACAAAGTGCACTGTGCCTGGCTGCGTCCTCCAGTCGTGAAAACCTGTCAGGAGCGCTCCCTGTGTGTAACCACACGCTTCCTGGTTCCTCGGTTGGTGGAGCGCATGCGTCACTTCCTGTGCGACACGTCCCTAACGTTTCGTCACTTCCTGGACTTCTTCTGAGGCCCTCAGAAGAAGTCCAATGATTCCACACCATTGGAAGTCACAAATGATTCCACACTATTGGAAGTCACCAATGATTCCACACCATTGGAAGTCATAAATGATTCCACACCATTGGAAGTCATAAATGATTCCACACCATTGGAAGTCACCAATGATTCCACACCATTGGAAGTCACAAATGAGGCCCTCAGAAGAAGTCCAGGAAGTGACGAAATGTTAGGGACATGTCACACAGGAAGTGACACATGCGCTCCACCTACCGAGGAACCAGGAAGCGTGTGACTGTGGTTACACACAGGGAGCGCTCCTGACAGGTTTTCACGACTGGAGGACGCAATCAGGCACAGTGTACTTTGTTATCTTTGCTCAATGTTTATTACATTTTGGTACGCATGGTTTTAAGGGGATGTTTGGATGGTTCAAGTAAAGATGTTTAGCAGTATCACACTAATGTGAGCATTTTTGTTTCTTCTACATATCCTATTGGGACTACTGGGAATAATACTGACATCTGGTGGTCGCTTTGGATATTGATGCAGATTTACTACTATTAATCAAGACTTTTATTGATCTGATTTCTGGTGAGTGAGTTTTCATTGGGGACCCCAGCACGTGGTGTATCGCTTGGTGAAAGGATTACTACCCTCACAGAATACATCTTGATTATTTATTGGTGGGACTCTGGCTATCAGATGCGTGTTTGAACTTTCTGAAATAGATTAAGAAAGAGACCCTGTTTAATTGGGGCGCACAGCGCTGCTGCAATACTGAAGAGACACTTTATATATTTATATATTTATAATTGTGTATTTTTATATTTATCTAATTTAATTGATTCATTATTGCATATATATATATATATATATATATATATATATATATATATATATATATATAAAACTTTTAGCAGAGACCCTAGAGAATAAAATGGCGATCATTGCAATATTTTATGTCACACGGTATTTGCGCAGCGGTCTTTCAAACGCAATTTTTTGGGTGGAAAAGGGCACTTTCATGAATTTAAAAAAAACTAAACAGTAAAGTTAGTCCAATTTTTTTTGTATAATGTGAAAAGATGATGTTACACCGAGTAAATAGATACCTAACATGTCATGCTTTGAAATTGCGCACACTCGTGGAATGGTGACAAACTACGGTACCTAGAAATCTCCGTAGGCGACGTTTTAAAAAAAATTTAATGGTTACCAGTTTAGAGTTACAGAGGAGGTCTTTTGCTAGCATTTTTGCTCTCACTCTGACGATCGCGGCGATACCTCACATGTGTGATTTGAACATCGTTTACATTTGCGGGCGCAACTTACGCATGCGTTTTCTTTACAGACCACTTGCTCAGTTAAGAATATGGATTTTTAAGGGCCTTATGCTTTTTTTCTTGTTTATTTTTTTTTGCATGGGTAACTCTAGTATAAAATTTTTACAGGACTTCGTGCTGTTTTATTTTTTGGGGTTTTGGGTTTTTTTTGTGTAGTGTTCTCCTTAAAGTGGAGTTCCACCCAAAAATGGAACTTCCACTTTTTGGTTTCCTCCCCCCCTCTAGTGTCACCTGTCTAATACAGGTATTTGCTCCCACTTCCTGGTATAGATCACCGCGGCGCTTGCGGTGACCTATGCCACTTCCGGCGCCTACACTGTCCTCCCCCGCTGTATTCTGGGAGACACACAGAACACAGCAGGGACCAGAGAGGACACGCAGCGCGACTCGCACATGCGCAGTAGGGAACCAGGAAGTGAAGCTGCACGGCTTCACTTCCTTATCCCCTTACCGAGAATGGCGGCGGCAGCAGCCGAGAGCCGACGGACGAATCGGCTTCGGCTGCCGACATTGCGGGCTCCCTGGACAGGTAAGTGTCCGTATATTAAAAGTCAGCAGCTGCAGTATTTGTAGCTGCTGGCTTTTAATATTTTTTTTTCGGCGGACCTCCGCTTTAATGTCCATACCAAACCCTTATCAAGTATAAGGGTCTGGTATGTATTTTAGGGGGATCCACCTGCTGTTTTTTTTTTTCATTTGGAGTTCCCCATTAACATCTATACCAGACCCTCATCTAGGACAACGGTTTAGTACACATATGTCAAACACAAGGCCCGCGGGCTGAATCTGGCCTGCCAGACCTTGTTGTGCTGCCCTCGCACCCAGTTTTGCAGCTGGAACATGGCGGAACTCCATTTCCCCACCTCTGGCTCTCACCCTCTGTTCTGGCTCCCCTTCGGGCCATGTAGCAAAGAGAGGTGCAAGGAAGCTTTCAGGTTGCACTCTGTAGGTAGCGCACTCCTAAACCCTGCACTCTGTAGGTAACGCACTCCTAAACCCTGCACTCTGTAGGTAACGCACTCCTAAACCCTGCACTCTGTAGGTAGCGCACTCCTGAACCCTGCACTCTGTAGGTAACGCACTCCTGAACCCTGTACTCTGTAGGTAGGGCACTCCTGAACCCTGCACTCTGTAGGTAACGCACTCCTGAACCCTGCACTCTGTAGGTGGGGCACTCCTGAACCCTGCACTCTGTAGGTAACGCACTCCTGAACCCTGCACTCTGTAGGTAGGGCACTCCTGAACCCTGCAATCTGTAGGTAGCACACTCCTGAACCCTGCACTCTGTAGGTAGCGCACTCCTGAACCCTGCACTCTGTAGATAGCGCACTCCTGAACCCTGCACTCTGTAGGCAGAGCATTCCTAAACCCTGCACTCTGTAGGTAGCGCACTCCTGAACCCTGCACTCTGTAGGTAGAGCATTCCTAAACCCTGCACTCTGTAGGTAGAGCACTCCTAAACCCTGCACTCTGTAGGTAGAGCATTCCTAAACCCTGCACTCTGTAGGTAGCGCACTCCCAAACCCTGCACTCTGTAGGTAGTGCACTCCTGAACCCTGCGCTCTGTAGGTGGAGCACTCCTAAACCCTGCACTCTGTAGGTAGCGCACTGCTAAACCGCTCACTCTGTAGGTAACGCACTGCTAAACCCTGCACTCTGTAGGTAGCTCACTCCTGAACCCTGCACAATGTGGGTAGCACACTCCTGAACCCTGCACTCTGTATGTAATGCATCTCAGGTACATCCAGCCCTTTGAGGGCAACCATACTGCTGATGTGGCCCATAATGAAATTGAGTTTGACACCCCCGGTCTAGTAAAAATAAGAGAATCCCCAACTGCTTTGTTTACAAGCAGAAGTAAAAAGCTTGGAGATATGCAGGCAATTGAAACTGCATTTTTCTTTGTAATTTTTGCTGTAGTAGGCTGTACACATTGTACAGGTGTGCCACTTCACAGGCATGTTAGGTTATCCCCCAGGCATGCTTTTTTTTTAAGGAGTTTTGCAATTTTAAAGGGGTTGTAAAGTCAGAAGGTTTTTTATCTTAATGCATTCTATGCATTAAGATAAAACGCCTTCTATGTGCAGCAGCCCCCCTCAGCCCCCCTAACACTTGCCTGAGGTCCCTCTCTGCCAAGCAATGTCCACGAGTGTCTCAACCATCTGAGATTATCCCTCCCAATTGGCTAAGACACAGCAGCGGCACCATTGCCTCCCGCTGCTGTCAATCAAAGTCAGGTAGCCAATCAGGAGAAAGAGGGGGCGGGGCTCTATATCTGAATGGATACAGGAGCTGTGACTCAGCTCGGATGCCCCCATATATATACAGTATATATATATATATATATATTTTTTTTTTTTATTTGAGTTGTTTTATTGTATTTTTGATAATCCATCTTGGATCAATACATCAATACATATATATATATATATATATATATACACAGTGGGGAGAAATGTGTAAGTTTGCCCACTTACAAAGAAATGAAGGGTCTATAATTTTTATCATAGGCGTATAGTAAATGATAGAGACAGAATATCAACCAAAAATCCAGAAGAAACACATAAAATAAATGGTATAAATTAAGCTGCAGTTCAGTTAATAAAATAAGTATTTGATCCCCAAGCAAAACATGACTTAGTACTTGGTGGAGGAACCCTTGTCGGTAAGCTCAGGTAGGATGTTTCTTGTAGTTGGTGACCAGGTTTGCATACAACTCAGGAGGGATTTTGGTCCACTCTTCTTTTACAGATCTTCTCTAAATCCTTAAGGTTTCTTGGCTGTCTCTTGGCAACTCGAAGATTCAGCTCTCTCCATAAATTTTCTGTAGGATTAAGGTCTGGAGATTGACTAGGCCACTCCATGACCCTAATGTTTTTCTTCTTAAGCCACTCCTTTGTTGCCTTGGTGGTATGTTTTGGGTCATTGTCATGCTGGAAGACCCATCTATGACCCATTTTCAGTGTTCTGACTGAGGGAAGAAGGTTCTCATCCAAGATTTTACAATACATGGCCCTGTCCATTGGCCCCCTCAATGCGGCAAAGTCAGCCTGTATCTTTAGCAGAGAAACAGCCCCAAAGCATCATGTTTCCACCTCCGTGCCTAACTGTAGGAAAATAAAATGAGGTTTAATGTTGATAAATGTAAAGTTATGCACTTGGGGGCTTAAAATATGCATGCATCATACATACTAGGGGGAGTACAACTGGGGGAATCAATGGTGGAGAAGGATCTGGGGGTTCTGCATGTGCTACAGAGTCAAAGGGCAGCAGTAGCAGCATCTGCAGAAGCTGCAGTATATGAAGCTGCTGTTTTAGAAAAGGATTCTCTTCAAGAGTCTGCAGAGAAATCTACTCATGATCCAGTACAAAGGACTCAGTCATGAGTATGTTCAGAATCCTGCTCTGGAACGAAATATAACAGAGTTTGCTCCTATCTCCAGCACAACTCCACAGCTTCGATCCACTCCAAATATGCCTGAATTGCACACCTATACTGACAATGTTCCAACACCAAGGGTGCACCTCCAAAAAAGCAGAGAATTCTGCAAATATACAACATCCATCCCATAACATGGATTATCGAGTGTCCTCTTTTAGAGATGAGACATTAGGAACTTCAGAGACCACTGATCTAGCAAAGCACCTTATTGGTTGAGAATTAGTGAGTACAGGGCTGCTAACATTTGATGATCACCCAGAGAACTTTTGGGCATGGAAGACATCATTCCAGGGCATAACCAGAGATCTCAATCTTACAGCCAGAGGAGAGCTAGACTTGCTGACAAACTGGCTTTGGCCAGGGTCATCTCAACAGGCCAAAAGAATCAGATCAGTGCATGTTAATAATCCAATTGCTGGAGTTAAAGTGGGGTTCCACCCAGGGGGTCCATTAAAAAAAAAAAAATTAAAAGTCAGCAGCTACAAATACTGCAGCTGCTGACTTTTAATTGGACACTTACGTTTCCCTGGGTCCAGCGATGCGGGGGATCGAAGCCCCACTCGTCTCCCCCTCCGCTCGTCGGCGCCGGCATTTCAAATGTGGGTGCCGGGCTGTGGCTTCACAGCCTGGCACCCACTGCGCATGTGCGAGCGGCGCCGCGCGCCGTGATTGGCTGCTCAGTCACTTGGGACCTGTAATGGGTCCCAGATGATTGACAGGAGGGAGGGAACAGAGCGGAGCCCTTCCTGTGCCGAGGCGGCAGTGATGTTACCAGCCCAGGCAAAGGAAGAGGCAGACTACGAGGGACCACCTAGC
Organism: Lithobates clamitans; assembly: GCA_037952925.1. Lineage (NCBI taxonomy): Eukaryota > Metazoa > Chordata > Amphibia > Anura > Ranidae > Lithobates > Lithobates clamitans. Next base: position 1,734,729 of record JBBGZY010001884.1, on the reverse strand, counting down.
AACAGACATTTAGAGGTAAGTAAAAAAAAAAAAATATCCAAATGTTTTTTTGTTTTGTTTTTTTTGAATTTTTCAGGTATGTTTGTTTCTATGGGTGGAACCCCACTTTAAGATGGTATGGCAGAGATTAGAAGACTTATGGCAGCCCTGAAGCCATTGAAAATGCTCTGTTAACCACTTAAGGACCGAGCCTCTTTCTGAGATTTGGTGTTTACAAGTTAAAAACAGTTTTTTTTTGCTAGAAAATTACTTAGAACCCCCAAACATTATATAAATTTTTCAAAGTTGCGCCCGCTCCTGGAATGGCGACAAATTTTTCCTCTAAAAATCTCCATAGGCAGGTTACATGTTTTGAGTTACAGAGGAGGTCTAGGGCTAGAATTATTGCTCTCGCTCTAACGATCGCGGTGATACCTCACAAGTGTGGTTTAAACATTGTTTTCATATGCGGGCGCTACTCACGTATGCGTTCACTTCTGCACACGAACTCGTCGGGACGGGGCGCGTTTAAAATGATTATTTTTTTAAATTTATTTTACCTTTTACTTTTAATTTTTACACTGTTCTTTAAAAAAAAAAAAACTGTGTCACTTTTATTCCTATTACAAGGAATCTAAACATCCCTTGTAATAGAAAAAAAGCATGACAGGTCAAAAAGACCTCAGATATTTACACTGAAATGCAATGAAAAAAATAAAATAAAATTTATGTAATTTGAAAAAAAAAAAAAATGTCCCTTTAAGAGCTATGGACAAAACTGTTTTTAACTTGTAAACACCAAATCTCAGAAAGAGGCTCGGTAAAAAAAAAAAAAAAAAAAAATTAGGTAATTTGAAAAATAAAAAAAAAAATAAAAAATTTAAGAGCTATCGACGGAAGTGACTTTTTGACGTTGCTTCCGCCCTGCAAAACATGATATCCAATAATATGGAGATGATATGGAGATGGGTGGGGGCCATCTTCCCCTCACTCGTCTCCATGCCAAACTAGGGAGCAGACGCGATCGCCTTCGCCGCAGCCGGCAGCTCCGGTATGCGGCGGAGGGCACTGGTAAGCGGCGGAGGGCACTGGTGAGCTGCGGGAGGGGGCCGCCGATAAAAGTGATCTTGCCGCAGAGACCGCTTTTATCTTGAAGCCCGCTGAAGAAGAGGATACCGGGGTTATGGCAGCTAGCTGCTGCGATAACAACAATATCCCTCTTCAAAGAATCAACGTAAAACGACGGCGGGCGGTCCGTAAGTGGTTAAAGAAACTAGAACATTTTCCCATAATCTCTAATATAGACAATCTAAAGTTAAGAGAACTTGGTGACATGTTGTTGGAAGTGGATGCAGCAAAGGTCAGGAGGCTACTTGCCAGGACTGTCATACCTGGACACAGCTCGTGGGATTAAACCAATAATTAAAAAGCTCCCATATAGTCTGCAGGAAAAGTGGATTTCTCAAGAAGAATTTCTCAAGAAGATCATCATGTCTCTTTTCCCACCATTCAGTTCCTTCACTGGATTTATTGTCAACCAAGCAAAGACTAGAAATGATCCAAGCTTCATATTCTCAACATGCAGCAACCAAGTTACAGCAAATACAGAGAAGACAGGAGCAAGGTATGACAACAGACCATCGGTGTCAGTCAGAAAGACAGAGGTGTCAGCCACTAATTCAAATCATGAGCAGCCCTGAAAATAAATCCATGGAGCCGGACAGTCCATGTCCAGTTCAAAATAAACCACACCCACTGTCAAAGTGCCAAGGTTTCAGAAGCAAGCACATTGATGAACGTAACGCTTACCTGAAAGAAAATGGTATCTGCTTCAGATGCTGTGCGTCCACCAAACATTTTGCTAAAGACTGCAAAGCTAACGTAAAATGCAGAGAATGTAAAAGTGACCAGCAGAATATCTCAGCATTACATCCAGGTCCAACCCCCTGGACAGGAGAGGCTCTTATAACCGGAAAAAAGAGCAAGGCGGGGAGAAAGATGAAGCTACCCCATCCACTACTGTCTCCAAGAGTACAGAGGTATGCATGCTAGGGACACGGCCCAGATCATGTTCCAAGATTTGTTTAGTGACTGTGTATTCTTCTAACAAACCTGACTGTGCAGTGAAAATGTAGGCAGTATTAGATGACCAGAGTAACCGGTCATTAGCCAAATCAGAGTTCTTTAACTACTTCAATACCAGACTCTTACACCCCCTTACTGCCCAATTTTCAGCTTTTAGCACTGTCGCTGTTGCGCGGTCATCCATCACTGTACCCAAACAGAATTTTTATCTATTTCGTTCCCACAAATAGAGCTTTCTTTTGGTGGTATTTGATCACCTCTGCATTTTTTACTTTTTACTAAACAAATAAAAAAACACCTAAAATTTTGTAAAAAAAAAAAGTTTTTCTTTTGTTTCTGTTATAAAATTTTGTAAATACAGTAAGTTTTCTTCTTCACTGATGAGCACTGATAAGACTGCACTGATGGGCACTGATGAGGCGGCACCAATGAGGTGGCACTGATGGGCACTGACGTGCAATGACAATGGGCACTGATAGGCGGCACTGATTGGCACTGACGATGGGCATTGATAGGCAGCACTGATGGGCACTGATGGGTGGCACTGATATGCAGCACTGATGGGCATTGATAGGCGGCACTGATGGGCACTCATGGTTGGCACTGGTGGGCACTGATAGGCGACACTGATGGGCACCGAAAGGCTGCACTGATGGGTACTTATGGATGGCACTGATAGGCGGCACTGCTGGGCACTGATAGGCGGCACTGCTGGGCACTGATACATGGCACTGATGGGTACTGATATGCGGCACTAATAGATGCCATTAATAGGCATCACTGATGGCCCTGGAACTGGCATGCATTGGGGATGGGCACTGATTGGCAGCTGCCTGGGCACTGATTGGCATTTCCCTGGTCGTCTAGGGTGGCATACCTGGTGGTCCAGTGTAGCGGAAATCCCTGGTGGTCCTGGTGGTCTTGGGTGGGCATCCGAGGGGGTGCTGAGCTTATAAACAAACAGCACAGACCCCCCCTGTCAGGAGAGCAGCTGATTGGCTCTCCTCTACTCGCGTCTGTCAGATGTGAGTGAGGAAAAGCCGATCAACGGCTCTTCCTGTTTACATCGTGATCAGCTGTGATTGGACATGGCTGATCAAGTGGTAAAGAGCCTCCATCAGAGGCTCTTTACCCAGATCGGTGTAGCAGTGTGTCAGACTGACACACCTCACCACCAATCGCCGGCCGCGATGCGTGCCCCCACGGGCGCGCAAGAGCGATCGTTTTGGAGGGCCGTCATATGACATCCATCCAGAACGAGAGCCGCACCGCCCAGCCGTCATTTGAGGGCCAGCGGGCGGGTAGTGGTTAATATGTTTAACATTAGTGGTGAAACATTTTCCTACACTCTAAAAACATGCTCAGGCCTTATGGAGAAAACAGGGCGTAGTGCGTCCAACTTCGCTGTCCAGTCTATTGATCAGAAAATACACATAGAACTTCCTACACTCATTTAATGTGACATGATACCTGATGACAGGTCAGAATTTCCAACTCCTGAGGTTACACAGCATTTCTCTCATCTAAAATATTTAAAAGACAAGATCCCAGAACTTGACCCTAATGCCCAAATACTTCTCTTTTTCAAAAGGGATACCCTAAGGGTGAACAAGGTACGTGAGCAGATTAATAGGCCCCATAACATGCCTTATGCACAACGTTTAGATTTAGGTTGGGTTATAGTCGGGGAAGTATGCTTAAGAGGAATTCATAGATCAGTAGATGTGAACTCTTTCAAGACAAAGTGGACGCACTTCTCTATTCAGTCCTTGCACTAGCTATATGCAGGTTAAAGACTTTTTTGATGCTTACAAACAACAGCCACGCACCCCCTCGCTATGCTATTTAAGAACCGCAACTCACAGTGTAGACAGTTTAGGTGATAATGTGTTTGTTAGGCTTCATGTACATGGGACGTTTTTAAAACCTCTCCTGAATAATTTAACAGATAATAACCCACGTTTAAAACATCAGTTTTACCTCATTTACATGCCGCGTTTAGCGGCATTTTACCGCGTTTTGCCGCGTTTGCGTTTAGAAGCATTTGAATTTTTTTTTTAAATAGCCAAAAACGAAAAACGCCTGTAAACGAAACGCGGCTAAATGCGAGTTACCACGTTTAGCTGCGTTTGGCATTCGAAATGCCTCTAAACACAGCTGCTGAATGCATTTTTTTGGTTTAAAAAAAAGCCTCTAAACGCAACTGCCTAGAAGCGACTATAAATGAACCTGTGTACATGTAATGATAAGATAGAGGAGAGTTCTGGAGCAGTTAAAAAAAAAAATGCCCAACTGCTCCTAAACGTCCGTTTACCAGCAGCAGTGTACATGAGGCCTTAGAACTTTAAATGATGAAAAATCTGCTATGTCTATTGAAGATAGAATGTTCCTTGATGTAATTGAAAAAAGTTGTTAATGAGGAAAATTACTGGGTAGCATCCCTACCATTTTGCTTGCCACGTCCTAGAATGCCCAACAATATAAAGCAACCACAGAAAAGATTCCTTGCTCTACAACATTCTCTTGAAAAAAAACAGAGATGAAAGAACATTGTGTGGGGTTTATGCAGAAGATCTTTGACCATGACCAAGCAGAACCTGCCCCACCATTGGAAACAGAAGCCGGGAAGGCAGAGATGCTGAATTACACCATGTTGTTACAAGTCATTAAAGAGCAATGGCTGCAGCAGAAATGTCTTCTTGATCAGCAGGAGAAGCTGTTGTCTGTAATCAAGGAGCAGCACATGGAGATCCACCAGAAGCAGCAAGGTGATAAAGCTGGTGGCCTCACTCCAGAACATCCATGGAGTAAAGAAGATATAAAAGTGAGAAGAGCAGAAGATAAAGATCCCGCTATTCATGAGGCGCCGGCGCCAAACCCATAGAAGGAAGAGCAGAGAAAAGATGCAGAGAGAGTCACCTTGCCCGCACCTGACATGAAAGCAGCCCAAGAAAACACAGTCCTGCAGAACAATAATGATCTGAAAATCGTGAAAAAGGCCCGGGAGGCGAGGTGGTGAAGACGACGGAGGACCAACTCACTGTTCAGAGGATTGGCATTCTACAGCAGAAAGCAGAAGCAAAAGTTCCAGCTGAGCAGGCGATCTGTATGTAGAAGGCAAAGCAAGAAGAGGAGGGGGCAGAAGGCAAACCGTACCGAGACCTGAAGCTGCAGAACGATTTTAATCTCCGGAGAAGAAAGAGAGACCTTGCCAAGGCCAAGAGAGACCTTCCCTTCCACCGCCTGTGGAAGAAAATTCCACATCCTTGCCGCTCTTATGCAGCGTACACACGGTCGGACTTTTCGACAACAAAAGTCCGACGGTCCTTCTGATGGACTTTCGACGGAGTTACGACGGACTTTCGACAGACTTTGTAATGACCAGACTTGTCTACACACGATCACACCAAAGTCCGACGGATTCGTACATGATGATGTAAGACCAGACTAAAATAAGGAAGTTGATAGCCAGTAGCCAATAGCTGCCCTAGCATCGGTTTTTGTCCGTCGGACTAGCATACAGACGAGCGGATTTTTCGACCAGACTCGAGCCCGTCGGAAAGATTTTAAGTATGTTCCAAATCTAAAGTCCATCAGATTTTCGACCGAAAAAGTCCGCTGAAGGTCCGATAAAGCCCACACACGGTTGAATTGTCCGCTGGACTCGGCCTCATCCCCACAACCCTTGCCCAGTGGTTGTGGGGGTCTGCGGGCAGGGGGCTTATCGGAATCTGGAAGCCCCCTTTAACAAGGGGACCCCTATATCCCGGCCCCCCCCTGTGTGAAATGGTAAGGGGGTACCCCTACCATTTCACAAAAAAACTGTCAAAAATGTTAAAAATGACAAGAGACAGTTTTTGACAATTCCTTTATTTAAATGCTTCTTCTTTCTTTTATCTTCCTTCGGTTTCTTCCTCCATCTTCTTCTTCTTCTGGTTCTTCTGGTTCTTCCTCCGGTGTTCTTGTCCGGCATCTTCCTCCGCGGCGTCTTCTTCTCTTCTTCTTCTTCTCCAGGCAGCTCCGCATCCATGATGGCATGGTGGGAGGCTCCCGCTGTGTGACGCTTCTCCTCTTCTGACGGTTCTTAAATAACGGAGGACGGGGCCACACGGTGACCCCGCCCCCTCTGATGTCACAGGGAATGCCACAGGGAAGTCCCCTTTAAGTCCCCGTGCGTCAGAGGGGGGCAGGGTCACCGGGTGGCCCCGCCCACCGTTATTTAAGAACTGTCAGAAGAGGAGAAGCGTCACACAGCAGGAGCCTCCCTCCATGCCATCATGGATGCGGAGTGGCCCGGAGAAGAAGATGAAGAGACGAAGACGCCGCGGAGGAGATGCCGGACGAGAACACCGGAGAAAGATTCAGAAGAACCAAAAGAAGAAGAAGATGGAGGAAGAAACCGAAGGAAGATAGAAGAAAGCAGATAGAAGAAAGAAAAAGCATTTAAATAAAGGAATTGTCAAAAACTGTCTCTTGTCATTTATAACATTTTTGACAGTTTTTATGAAATGGTAGGGGTACTCTTGTACCCCCCTTACCATTTCACAGGGGGAAGGCCAGGATATGGGGGTTCCCTTGTTAAAGGGGGCTTCCAGATTCCGATAAGCCCCCCGCCCGCAGACCCCCAAAACCACCGGGCAAGGGTTGTGGGGATGAGGCCCTTGACCCCATCAACATGGGGACAAGGTGTTTTGGGGGCTACCCCAAAGCACCCTCCCAATGTTGAGGGCTTGTGGCCTGGTACGGTTCAGGAGGGGGGGCCGCTCTCTCGTCCTCCTCTCTTTTCCTGCGGCCTGCCAGGTTGTGTGCTTGGATAAGGGTGTGGTATGAATTTTTGGGGGGACCCCACACCAATTTTTTTTTACATTTTGGCACAAGGTTCCCCTTAAAATCCATACCAGACCTGAAGGGCCTGGTATGGAATTTAGGGGGACCCCCCATGTCTTTTTTTTTCAATTTTGGTTCGGGGTTCCCCTGTGGGGAATTCCCATGTCGTTTTTATCAATGAACTTCTATGTGTTTTGTCGGACCGGCAATGCATTTATAGCCACGAGTAGTTTTAAATGAATTTTTTTCCTTTGAAATGTCATTTTGCTGTCAGACTGTTCTAAACATGGGAAACATGCGCCCCTTTACAGGCATAATATAGACCCCCACCAGGTACAAAATTTAAAGAAATATTACACTTTTATTGTTTCACTTTAAGCATTATTAAAATCACTGCTCCTGAAAAAACTGACGTTTTTAAAACTTTTTTTTGCATTGATACATGTCCCCTGGGGCAGGACCCGGGTCCCCAAACCCTTTTTATGACAATAACTTGCATATAAGCCTTTAAAATGAGCACTTTTGATTATTCATGTTCGTGTCTCATAGACTTTAACAGTATTGGAGCAAATTTTTTGCCTGTTCGCAAGTTCTGGAACAAACTGAACCGGGGGGTGTTCGGCTCAGCCCTAGTCACCAGTATGGTATTTATGAATTGAAGTCATATCCAGGGCCGATCCCAGGCGGGTGCTCGGGGTGCAGTGAACCCGGGCACCAGAGAGGTGGGTGTCAGTAAAATTCCATTCTCTCACTGATCAGTCAACTCCGGTCATGTTGATTAGAAGACAGATTTATTACCAATGTATCGATACACAGGGATGAACTCTGTACACAGCAAGTAGATTCAACAGAGTCATACAGGAACCCTTTACACATGTCATTTTATAACAGTATTTGGCAAGCTACCATTGGCTAAGGCACACTGGTGACACATGGTGCATCGTCAGCTTTATTGTCAAAAACAGTGCCTTTTCACAATATGGCCTAATATGGTAAACTTTTGCTAGTTCTTTAAATATTGTTGTAGGTGTTGGTCGGAACTAAGCAGATTGCATAAACAATAAGCCAGCGCCATTTTAGCTAGGAAAAAAGCATATAAGGAACAAGGCAAATATCGATATCACTTGTAATTCTTTGCATATTTCTTATCAGTGGGGGCGCTGAAGCACCAGAGTGCTCCCTTCTCTCCTCCTCCTCCTCTTGTTTGTGTCCCAGCAGCTCTCTCCGCCGGTGTTCTGATGAGAGAGGCGCCGTTGTGTTTCCCGCTCAAGCTCTTTTAGAGTCAATAGTGTAAGTCCTTTGTCCTGCTTTCATTTATTTTAATAGCAATTTGTTAATTTATGCACTATATATAGAAAAAACTCTTTGGACCCATAATTATATAACTCCTGCTATGACCTAATTTACCTCTTATACATTGTTTCTAGCTGGTCTCTATATTCCCTCTGTGACCTCCGCTAGCCTGCGGTCTTGACCTACCTGGTTGGTTGAGGGTTAGACTTTGATGGGACTACTGCCCCTACTACTTGGGATAGATCGGGACTGTTGCATTGCCTTGGGATTGGAGACACAGGTGCATAGATATATTCATTTATTCATGTATTCTGCATTTATATCTATTTGACCACCCAATACATATTCACTAAAAAATCTTCAATATGTATACACTTATCTATTGATATTTTTCCACTATTTATTATACCATATTTTTCTCGTCTTTCCCCTTTTCCCTCGCTTTGTACTAACATGTTGTCCTTTTCAGAAGGCCTGTACCTCCGTAAAGACAGCCTCCCCCTGAAGAAGCCCGAACCATGGGCGAAACATGTTGGGCGTAGTCTGGTTGTCTTGTTCAAACACCTTACTATCAATATTTGTACATGCCTGTATCCATTGTTTTTATGTATATTTTTTGTTTTACTATTTAAAACGAAAATAAAATATATGTGTTTTTTTTATTGAATACATGTGACATTATTTGGCACCCTAAAAATCCCCATCCCCCGTCTCCTTTATATTTTTATATTGAACTGGGGATTGGTGCCTATTGCCAGCTGTTTTAAGTTAATATGTTCTATTTTCATAATGTGTATAATGGTAATAAGAGTATATACCTTTTAAATATTCTGGAAATCGGTCTAATATAAAATACACTCAGTATAATCTTGATTAATCATTTTTACATAAACTGGTTATATATATGTATCTCTATAAATGTATATCTATAAAAACTGGTCTACCTATGAAAGACACATGTTGTTATATATGTAGCGCTGGTAGATTTTCAATCTACCGCTTATAGGTAAATTTAGTGGGTTATCTGTTCAAACATAGTCAGAGTTAGCCTCTGTTCCAGTTTGGCTGTGTTGCATGTAGTTTCACACTGTGCCTGTGGAAGTCGTTGTCGCCATGGGTCGGTGTTGGAAAGGTAACATGTTAAAGCGTATGAGTGCTCTTCTGTCCCGGAGATAACTCTGTGGAGGTGGTCCTCCGAGTTGCATTCTGGGAGAGGGTATTTATGGGACAGACGCCATGTTTTAGGGCTCTTTCGTTCCACCTGCTGGCCCTCCTGGCCGACAGGTATGTGTTAGGAGTACTACCGTGTGGTCCTCCAACCGGGAGGACCACGTTGCTGTAGCATGTGGGTGGGCCCAGAAGCCTGTCTGGGGCCTACCACAGCGGCGAGGGAATGGTCCTGTGCTGTCTGTCCTACGGGAAGAAGCTGGACAACTGAGAAGATCCCAGGGGAGGACCCGTCATGGAAGGATCATGCAGAGTGCTGGTCCGGAGAGGGGCCTGATGACTCAGTTGGAGGACGCATCCTAAAGTTAACCTACCACATAGTACTGCCGGGTCGGCTTAAAGGTTCTGGTGCTTTTTTTGCTATCCATCGTAAACCATTACATCCTGTGGCAGAGGATCGTACGGGTTTCTATTCCATTCAAGTCTGTGGCAGAGACTTTTGTTCGTGCTACATACCAGCTGCTAGGTTAGTGAGAGAAACCTATCCAGGCGGGCAAAGATTCAACTCTAAAAGGAAAGTACATTCATCTACAAGATTCCAATTATTAATACTACATCAAGAAAAGGTATTTGAACTTCCCTGCAACTCTTCTTCTACCTCTTTCCTGCTACTTCCTTCAGTTACTCTTTATTAAAGCATTGGAAAAGATACTCAAGTGTCTGGTGCCTACACTGTTTGGTATTAAGCTTAACGGGACCCTAGATCCGGTTCTGGTGAAATTGAGGTTACACAGGTGATGGTAACAGCGCGCTTTAAACCAGCAGCTCCACCATGAGTTATTGCTACATGTGGGGGCATCGTCCGGGATTGTTAGCCATCACCCTCCCGCAACCCTGAGAAGTATTTCACCGGGAGTTTATGTTAAAAGAAGTTTCTGGACTTTGTCACTTTTGCCAGGAGAAGAACGGGTTTAATTGCAGGACTTTATTTCTGACTGCGTAGGCTGCAGGGGAGAAGTAAAAGCCCGGGAGCTACGTGATCAGAGGAACAAGTGGGAGGAGCCTAACCTACTTGTTACCGCGTGGGAAGCGTGTGTGTGTGTTTGGCGCCAAAGGAGAAGAGAAGCCTCGTGATCGTGCTGAGAGGATCAGAGTGCAGCCATGTCTTCTTTTCCATTGGTACCATCAATTATGGGATCTAAGATGTTCCCTACAAGTACCGCTGCGGGTGCTATGCTGACCAGAACCCTGCTGGCAGATACCGGCATTCGTTTGAAGCCGCAGGGGCGGTTTGTGTTATACACTGTTGGAGATATCGAAGGGCTGGGCATGCTTTGCCACAACTGTGAAGGACTGGCCATACATCTCCGTCCATTTGTCCGATGTTTGCAGTGCGGAGAATATTTGTTCACAGTGGAGCAACCTACCATGTCGCCCCGTGCTTATCGTGTGGATTGGGCTACAGGAATTGCCACAGTGGAAACTACTGCCATTGCTGCTGTAGAGCAATAGGCCGTGATCTTGTCTGCTACCGTGAGTGCACGGGTGAGAGATCAAAGGGGAACATATCTGGGACTCTTTGTAAATATTTGCCAGCAGAAGAGTTGAGAGACTTGGAGATAGATTCTATGTCAGATCTCTCCGGTGATGATGATTTGTTTGAAACAATGTCACAGGAACTGTTGTGGGCTCAGGGTGAAGATGTTGCTTCTGCCCTTACTTTTTCAGAATGGATAGCCATGGATTCTGAAAAGACATTACCTTGTGCGGAGCTGCACAGTACTACCAAAGAGACATTGTCTAAAGTTGCTAGTTTGCTTCCGACACCCTTCGGATCTATGGTAAGTAAATCACAGAATTCTTGTGTGCCTCCTGGTTTGGGGAAAAATAGACCTTTGCATAAACTTGCCCGTTTACAGAGAGTGCTCACCAAACGTGTTGCCACAGAATATGGTCTGGAATTTCCCTATGTTACTCAGGAAATTGAGGCCAACCGGAAACAGTGGTATCGTGAAGCTGTTTGGGACTATTTGTCTGTGCCAAAACCTTTTCGGAGAGCTGGGTATTCTGTTGCCATGGATGAACACTTCAATGGACGTTTCCTACATTGGAACTATGGTTGGCACATCTATGCTGACAAGGTGGTCGTTTGCAGACCTGGAAGGGATGATGTTGTGTACTTTATCACTACCGTGGATAAACTAGGAAAGAAACTGACATTGTCAGATCCCTGGTTTTATTGGTGATTATGATAAGGAACTTTGGGGTGTGTAGTTAGAAAGTGTCTGTGTCTAGAGATCTCTGTGGTCAAGAGATAATATTCATCCCAGCGTTTTCAAATCCAAAGACTCTTTGCTAGCTGGATTTTCTTTATTGATAGGGATGGACTCTTCAAGTTACTTTAGTTTATTTCCATTAAAAGGAAAATATGTGGGAAGACAGTGTCATTTTTCTGCTGGAGTGAGGCTTTGCTCTTAACTTGTCTAGTGACGATACTGTATATTTTTGTGTGTTTCTAACTTTTTTTTTTTTTCAGGAACCATCAGATCTCCTATCAAGCTGTTATGCCGCGTACACACGAGCGGACTTTACGGCAGACTTTGCCCGGCGGACTTTTCGGCGGACTTTTCGACGGACTTTATGACGGACTTTCCGAATGAACGGACTTGCCTACACACAATCCACCAAAGTCCGTCGAATTCGTACATGATGACGTATGACTGGACTAAAACAAGGAAGTTCATAGCCAGTAGCCAATAGCTGCCCTAGCGTGGCTTTTTGTCCGTCGAACTAGCATACAGACTTTTCAACCGGACTCGAGTTCGATGGATAGATTTAAAACATGTTTCAAATCTAAGTCCGTCCAACTTTTGAGAAAACAAAGTCCGCTGGAGCCCACACACGATCGAATTGTCCGACGAAATCCCGTCCGCCGGGCAAAGTCTGCCGTAAAGTGCGCTCGTGTGTACGCGGCATTAGGCTTTTCAGCTAAATAGATAGTGAGGGTTTTTGACATGTCTTTTGTGAATATGTTATTGTATAAATGTTGAAACTGTAATATTTCTATACTGTCTTTTATTCTTCCTCTTCCTCATCCAAGTTTTAAGTTCAAATACCTACTCTCAGGCTTGGGAGTTATTTTGACAGACATTGAGGACAACGTCTATTGTAGTGGGGGGAGTATGTAGCGCTGGTAGATTTTCAATCTACCGCTTATAGGTAAATTTAGTGGGTTATCTGTTCATACATAGTCAGATTTAGCCTCTGTTCCAGTTTGGCTGTGTTGCATGTAGTTTCACACTGTGTCTGTGGTGTCGTTGTCGCCATGGGTCGGTGTTGGAAAGGCAACATGTTAAAGCGTATGAGTGCTCTTCTGTCCTGGAGATAACTCGGTGGAGGTGGTCCTCCGAGTTGCATTCTGGGAGAGGGTATTTATGGGACAGACGCCATGTTTTAGGGCTTTTTCGTTCCACCTGCTGGCCCTCCTGGCCGACAGGTATGTGTTAGGAGTACTACCGCGTGGTCCTCCGACCGGGAGGACCACGTTGCTGCAGCGTGTGGGTGGGCCCAGAAGCCTGTCTGGGGCCTACCACAGCGGCGAGGGAATGGTCCTGTGCTGTCTGTCCTATGGGAAGAAGCTGGACAACTGAGAAGATCCCAGGGGAGGACCCGTCATGGAAGGATCATGCAGAGTGCTGGTCTGGAGAGGGGCCTGGTGACTCAGTTGGAGGATGCATCCTAAAGTTAACCTACTACATAGTACTGCCGGGTCGGCTTAAAGGTTCTGGTGCTGTGTTTGCTATCCATCGTAAACCATTACATCCTGTGGCAGAGGATCGTACGGGTTTCTATTCTATTCAAGTCTGTGGCAGAGACTTTTGTTCGTGCTACGTACCGGCTGCTAGGTTAGTGAGAGAAACCTATCCGGGCGGGCAAAGATTCAACTCTAAAAGGAAAGTACATTCATCTACAAGATTCCAATTATTAATACTACATCAAGAAAAGGTATTTGAACTTCCCTACAACTCTTCTTCTACCTCTTTCCTGCTACTTCCTTCAGTTACTCTTTATTAAAGCATTGGAAAAGATACTCAGGTGTCCGGTGCCTACACTGTTTGGTATTAAGCTCAACGGGACCCTAGATCCGGTTCTGGTGAAATTGAGGTAACGAAGGTGACGGTAAAAGCCCGCTTTAACCACTTCAGCCCCGGAAGGATTTACCCCCTTCCTGACCAGAGCACATTTTACAATTCGGCACTGCGTCGCTTTAACTGCTAATTGCGCGGTCATGCAATGCTGTACCCAAACGAAATTTGCGTCCTTTTCTTCCCACAAATAGAGCTTTCTTTTTATGGTATTTGATCACCTCTGCCATTTTTATTTTTTGCGCTATAAACGGAAAAAGACTGAAAATTTTGAAAAAAAATTATATTTTCTACTTTTTGTTATAAAAAAAATCCAATAAACTAAATTTTAGTCATACATTTAGGCCAAAATGTATTCGGCCACATGTCTTTGGTAAAAAAAATGTCAATAAGCGTATGATTATTGGTTTGCGCAAAAGTTATAGCGTCTACAAACTAGGGTACATTTTCTGGAATTTACACAGCTTTTAGTTTCTGACTGCCTATGTCATTTCTTGAGGTGCTAAAATGGCAGGGCAGTACAAAACCCCCCCAAATGACCCCATTTTGGAAAGTAGACACCCCAAGGAAATTGCTGAGAGGCATGTTGAGCCCATTGAATATTTATTTTTTTTGTCCCAAGTGATTGAATAATGACAAAAAAAAGAAAAAAAAAAATTACAAAAAGTTGTCACTAAATGATATATTGCTCACACAGGCCATGGGCATATGTGGAATTGCACCCCAAAATACATTCAGCTGCTTCTCCTGAGTACGGGGATACCACATGTGTGGCACTTTTTGGGAGCCTAGCCGCGTACGGGGCCCCGAAAACCAAGCACCACCTTCAGGATTTCTAAGGGCATACATTTTTGATTTTACTCCTCACTACCTATCACAGTTTTGAAGGCCATAAAATGCCAAGATGGCACAAACCCCCCCAAATGACCCCATTTTGGAAAGTAGACACCCCAAGCTATTTGCTGAGAGGCATGGTGAGTATTTTGCAGCTCTCATTTGTTTTTGAAAATGAAGAAAGCCCAGAAAAAAATTTTTTTTTTTCTTTTTTCAATTTTCAAAACTTTGTGACAAAAAGTGAGGTCTGCAAAATACTCACTATACCTCTCAGAAAATAGCTTGGGGTGTCTACTTTCCAAAATGGGGTCATTTGGGGGGGGGGGGTTGTGCCACCTGGGCATTCCATGGCCTCTGAAACTGTGATAGGTAGTGAGGAGTGAAATCAAAAATTTACGGCCTTAGAAAGCCTGAAGGCGGTGCTTGGATTTCGGGGTCCCGTGCGCGGCTAGGCTCCCAAAAAGTCTCACACATGTGGTATCCCCGTACTCAGGAGAAGCAACAGAATTTATTTTGGGGTGTAATTTCACATATTCCCATGGCATGTTTGAGCAATATAACATTTAGTGACAACTTTGTGCAAAAAAAAAAAAAAAAAAAAAAAAATTTGTCTCTTTCCCGCAACTTGTGTCACAATATAAAATATTCCATGGACTCGACATGCCTCTCAGCAAATAGCTTGGGGTGTCTACTTTCCAAAATGGGGTCATTTGTGGGGGTTTTGAACTGTCCTGGCATTTTATGCACAACATTTAGAAGCTTATGTCACACATCACCCACTCTTCTAACCACTTGAAGACAAAGCCCTTTCTGACACTTTTTGATTACATGAAAAAATTATTTTTTTTTGCAAGAAAATTACTTTGAACCCCCAAACATTATATATTATTTTAAAGCAAATGCCCTACAGATTAAAATGGTGGGTGTTTCATTTTTTTTTTTCACACAGTATTTGCGCAGCGATTTTCAAACGCATTTTTTGGGGAAAAAACACACTTTTTTAAATTTTAATGCACTAAAACACACTATATTGCCCAAATGTTTGATGAAATAAAAAAGATGATCTTAGGCCGAGTACATGGATACCAAACATGACATGCTTTAAAATTGCGCACAAACGTGCAGTGGCAACAAAATTAATACATTTTTAAAAGCCTTTAAAAGCCTTTACAGGTTACCACTTTAGATTTACAGAGGAGGTCTACTGCTAAAATTACTGCCCTCGATCTGACCTTCGCGGTGATACCTCACATGCATGGTGCAATTGCTGTTTACATTTGACGCCAGACCGCCGCTTGCGTTCGCCTTAGCGCGAGAGCAGGGGGGACAGGGGTGCTTTTTATTTATTTATTTTTTTTCTTTATTTTTTTTTGCTTTTTTATCTTATTTTTAAACTGTTCCTTTCATTTTTTTTTTTTTTAAATCATTTTATCAGTTATCTCAGGGAATGTAAATATCCCCTATGATAGCAATAGGTAGTGACAGGTACTCTTTTTTGAAAAAATTGGGGTCTATTAGACCCTAGATCTCTCCTGCTTTCCCTATTTCCCAATGGCGCTATTTACATCCGGCGAAATCTAAGTCATAAAATGCTCGTAGCTTCCGGTTTCTTAGGCCATAGAGATGTTTGGAGCCACTCTGGTCTCTGATCAGCTCTATGGTCAGCTGGCTGAATCACCGGCTGCATTCTCAGGTTCCCTGTTGAGACAGGAGAGCCAGAGAAAAACACGGAAGACGGTGGGGGGGGGCATTCCCTTCCACTGCTTGTAAAAGCATTCTAGAGGCTAATAAGCCGCTAGGATTGCTTTTACATGAAAGCCGACCGCTGGCTAAAAAGAATGATACCAAGATGATACCTAAACCTGCAGGCATCATTCTGGTATAACCACTCAAAGTCGTGAATGGCGTACCTGAAGCCAAAAAATGGTTAACAATAAAGCACAGTAAACGGTAAATTATAAAAAATTGCATACCTGAAAAGCAAACATGATAAAACATAATAACAATAAAACATTGCAGAATAGAATACAGTAAAAAAGAGCAGAACAATAGAGAGAGAATAGAGAGAGAGAGAACAATAAAACGACAACTATTTTTTTTTATTTTTGTTTGTGTTTTTTTTTTTTTTTACACTTTTTTTTTGTAACTGTAACTTTTATAACTGTAACCGGTTCCAGGTTCGAGTCTCTCAAAATGCGATGGCATCTTGGGAGACCCTGTGAAAGTGTGCCTAGTCTGTGCAATGCTGTACCCTACGCTAATACTCAACTAGTGAATGGTAGCGTTCAAAACATTCACCAATGCAAAGACCAGGATTGTCAGGACAGGAGGGACAATAATAGCGGGTGTCACGCCTATATCCGCGCTTGCTGCAGACACAACATCTTTTTTGGGGGGGTTCGTTGGGTAGGGGTACTCGGGAGGACATAAAGAAAATGCCTCTCATGCAGCCGACTGCATTTGGTTGGGGATGTGAATGGGGGAAGTACGGGCGCTGCAGAAGCGGTGGGTTCCCAATTAGGATTGGCGAATGCAGCAGGAAGGGCACTATGGGCACGACGGACCTGTGTTTGTCTTTTTGGTGGCAGCGGGACACTATTTGTGCTTGCCACCTCACCAGCTTGAACTGCACTTATGGGACTCGCCACGTCACCAAGTGTTACTGCAGTGCTGGTTTGACTACGACCGGGGTGTACTAGGCCGCTGGTGCTTGCCAGTTCACCAAAACGCTCCAAAAAAAAGTGTCAGTGATCGATCGATACTGCACTTGGGTGGGCTGGGCTGGGCCGGGCGGAGGGGCAAAACGCAGGTGCTAGCAGGTATCTGGGCTGATCCCGCTAACACCACATTTTTGGGAACCCTAAACTGCTGGGGACGCTAGTATAGATCTGATCGGATCAGATATTGATGCGTTCAGATACTATACCACTAAGGGAGGTGTACGGTGCGTGTACGGTGCGTGCGTGGGTGTTCGCGGTACTGGCGCTAATCTGACGCTGCCTAGGGCGACGCATATCACCGCCGGGCGATCAGGGGGCTAAACCTTTATTCGGTAATAAACGGCGGGTGCCCTGACACTATAAAAAATAAACGAACTAACCAGCGTCACCCGTAACGGTTATACGGTGATCAGTGGTGAAAGGGTTAACTAGGGGGCCATCAAGGGGTTAAAACATTTATTAGGTAGTATATGGGGGTCCCTGTCGCTATAAAACACTGATGGCGAACCTAAATATTTACGTCCCTAACTAGCGTCACCAGCGACACTAATACAGCGATCAGAAAAATGATCGCTTAGCGACACTGGCGACAGGGGGTGATCAAGGGGTTAAAACTTTATTAGGGGGGTAAGGGGGGTACCCTAGACCTACAGGGGGCTAAACCTTTATTCGGTAATAAACGGCGGGTGCCCTGACACTATAAAAAATAAACGAACTAACCAGCGTCACCCGTAATGGTTATACGGTGATCAGTGGTGAAAGGGTTAACTAGGGGGCAATCAAGGGGTTAAAACATTTATTAGATAGTATATGGGGGTCCCTGTCGCTATAAAACGCTGACGGCGAACCTAAATATTTACGTCCCTAACTACCGTCACCAGCGACACTAATACAGCGATCAGAAAAATGATCGCTTAGCGACACTGGTGAGGAGGGGTGATCAAGGGGTTAAAACTTTATTAGGGGGGGTAAGGGGGGTACCCTAGACCTACAGGGGGATAATACTAACTGTCCCACCACTGCTAACTGTCACAAACTGACACTATGCAGTAATCAGGAAAAAAAAAAAAAAAAAAAACCTGCTTGGTGTCAGTTTGTGACAGGGGGGGGTGATTGGGGGGGGATCGGGGGGCGATCGGGGGGGGATCGGGGGTGTAATGTATGCCTGGCATGTTCTACTGTGTGTGTGTGTGTTGGTGCACTTACATGTCATCTCCCCTCGGCGCTGGAACGGAAACTGCCAGACCGAGGAGAGATGACATCACATCCTCTGCCTCTGTGTACTATACAGAGGCAGGGGATGTTTCTCATTGGCTGGGAGCGATCGCGAGGGGGGGGCCACGATCGGATGGCCTCCCCCTCGTCTGTCATCACTCCCAACCAAATGCCAACCGCAGCTGGCACCGGGGGGGGGTCCGATCGGACCCCCCACCCGCGGGAAGGCAATCACGTTTCAGGTACGTGATTTTGCCTGCCTGTGCCGCTCTGCTCACGTATATAGGCGTGAGGCGGTCGGCAAGTGGTTAAACCAGCAGCTCCACCGTGAGTTATTGCTACATATATATTAATCAATACTACATAAAAATGATTATCCATATGGATACCTGTATAATTCTGGTATATCCAATGAATATTTGTTTATCTAAACATAGGCTACAGTCTTATATAGTTATAATCATAATCATATGTTTTTCATAATACTAATTAGTTTCTTAAAACACTTCTACTTATAAAATCACACTTTCATATATATTTTCTTTATACCAAAGTTGTTGGGTCCGCAAATACTAAAATTATCATATGTCTCTGTGACTTACATTGTCATACATTACTTGAAATGACTTATAATAACCATATAGGTACTTTTAAAATATTTCTGACTTGCACCAACTTCAAATCTTTCCCACCGTGTGTTGAATTGACCTTAGTTCAAGGGATGTTTAGCTCAGTTTGTCCAAATAGTTCCTAAAAATTCACACAATAGGTTTTGTTGGCCAAAGTGTTCGCTATTTAAACAGTCCCTCACTCGAACACAATGGTTTAGGCCAGGTGAGCTAATTTCTATTGTGAGAATAGTCTGTATAACCTTGCTTCCTATGGCTGTAAGGGTAGTTTTTGCTTATTTACTAAAACCATGTAAATATCTCCTTCATTTGTAACTGAAAACTACCATTGTCCCATCGAGTTTCTGTCTCAAGGTAGGCTTGTAAAACTTTAAGAGATGGTGGATGCATTAAGCTTGGTAAAGTATGTGAGTTCACCTACTTTGCATTAAATGGTTCCAAGAGGGGAACAGTTCAATTATTGCAACATCACAGTTCATCTACTTTTTGAGGCCTAAGCAACTCTCATATTTCTGCCAGTAAATATAAAATGTATTTCTTCATGAATTCACAACAAATCCCCCCTTGTGAAGTATTCAAATGCCGGGAGTCGTTTGAAAGACTTCACCAATGCAAAATGTTGAAGAAATCTGGCTTCGTTCGGGCCTTGTAAATCTAGCTGTGGAGATGGATCCGTATTGTGGATCTTTGTTTAAAAGGGTGTGGACACCTTCATGTGGGTGTAATTCTTTGAAGGGAAAAAACAAAAATGGGTTGGTGATTGATGTGTGCATCTCAGGGCCTTCATCCGTTGGTTGGCGGGAAATGGATCACTCTGGGCACCTTTGGGTCTTGGCCGTCCTGGTGGGCGTGTAGACTGGCCATCAGTGGTGTCCCTGAATCCCCCATACGGTTCCTTTTCTGGATGTTTCACACACGTTGGACTCTCGGTTCTGTTGACCGGCTCATGGACATCTTAGTCCTGTAAGGGAAGATGGATTCCGTTAGAAAAGACTCATATATTTATTTATTTATTTTTTTAACATGATCTGCGTTTGAGATCTCAGTGTTAAGCTGGTATCCTGGGCTTCCTCAGAGCCCCTTTTTTTCACATTGTGCCATCAGTCCTTTATCTAAATACTCTGGATAGCAAGACAATGTATGAACATTTTTCTATGGGAGACAAAGCTCCAGGGTTCAATAACATGAGGACATTTCTTTATAGCTGTGGATACCAGACATGAATGACTGGCTGACATTCTTCAGAACCATTTTCTTCCTTTAGCTTAATTGTAGCGGTTCTGGAATAATAACAATTAAAAACGCTTCAGTTTGACATGTGACACTTATTGTCAGTACTAAGATATTTGACATTATAGTCAACCTTCTACTTGTGAGGAATAAAACAAATAAAATCTCCCCCCTTTTGGGTGTCAATACAATTCATTTGAGGCAATCAAACTACCTTAGGCGGGTGACTCCTCATTTTTTTACCAAAATATCAAACCATTTAGGCCTCCTGATATTAATGTCTTTAGGATTCGGTCTTCCTCTGGAATTACGGTCTTCAGCGACTTCTTGAAATTAGGCTGTTTGGAGCGACCTGTGTATGTCAGAGGAATGAAGTGACCACTGAAAAATAGGAGAATATTTAATATCTAACAACCACCATCCCCCGGTAGGGATTTCAGGATCCTCATTACTGTGACCTGGGGAAAAACATGGTGTTAGAACCTCTGTCTCCTATACCTTTATTCAGTGCACTCCTCTGATTTATTTTAACATAGGCGCTTCAAAGGCTCTGTGGCCCTTGGTTGGCCACAGGATTTGCCCCTTGAAGAAATGCTATTCACGTTCCGTACAGCAATGAAACAGTGTAACATATTTATAATTTGAACTATTTTGGTTTCTGTATTGCTTACAGGTTGATCAGAATTGGGTCGTGGGACCTGGTTTCTGTACTTTCTAGGGACTACTGGCTCAGTTTGATCAGACATATCCCCATCAGAACCACTGTCTTGATTCTGGGATAGTTGTCTGGGCTTTAGTTGCTCCCTATTTTTCCAGGGATCTTGGGGTGTCCTACCCTGTGATTGCTCCCTATTTACTTGTGTAGGCCAATTTCACTGGTGAGGGTGTCTATCCTTAGGTTTAAATCTGACCCGTGGGAGATATACCCTATAGTTTCTTCCAAACCTTGGGTCTGGATCTCTTGGGTGATACTCCTGAGGTGGTCTTTGCTCCCCCCTTCTGTTTGGTGGGGTATCTGGTCTCCCGCTGGGGAAACTTTTTGGCATATCTCCTCTGACTATGTCAGCGTATGTCTTTTCCTGGGTATCAACATGTAATGATTGAGGAGATATATGAATTTCAACCCCAAATTTATTTAAGGGTTCAGGCCCCCCCTTGTTCTCACCAGTCTGTTGGATAGAATACAAATTTTTACTCTCTTTTACCAAAGACCCCAGTGAACACCCCCTTTTGTAGTCTTTTGCTAAACTCACTTTTATGTAGTTAGTTAGAGCCTCGAAAAATGTGGATTTAAACTCAGGGTGATTGTAATGTGGCTCCTTTTCTGCTACGTGGGAAGCACTTTTGAGCACAGCCAGAATTTTATTGGGGCTTTTAATATTGTTACATCTGAGATTGGGTATAGCCGCTCTAGCCGCGGTAACATTTTCGTATGGGCAAAATTTTAGATGACAGCGGTGTTTAAATTTAAAGATTCGCAGAATATACGGTGTTCGGTTTCAAATACCCACAGCAAGAAATTAATCCTAGATTGGTCATCATCTAGGCCTAAAACTGATAGGGTATTTTCATAGGTCTCGATGTGGTCAATAACGCACATGGATCCCTCTTCCTTAAAGACTGGGACAGCATCATTTACAAATTTTATTATTTCTGAGGCGTCTTGTTTAGGGGTGTCTGTCTTTTTCTCTGATCCCAAAGACTGATTAGACCTACTTTCATGTGGTGGTTCAATTTTTACCCCCCTTTGCTCTATAGATGGCTTGGGGTAGGATATGGGTTCTTTTTCTGATTCCTCCTCATTGTCTAACTCCCAAATTTCAGATTGAGAGTCAGATTTTGGAGTATTGTGAGACTCTTCACTTTCAGGGTTAAGCATCCGAGCATCACCCTAGGGCACAAACTTCACTTGTTCTATTAATTCTTCTGATTGCTTAATTAGGGATTCCTGTCCTAACCTAAGCTGCTTTGTTTCTTCTTTTAAATTTCCACTGCCTATTACTCGGCAAATCTCTAAATTTCCACTGCCTATTACTCTGCATCTTTCTAAATTTCCACTGCCTATTATTCAGCAACTTTCGTCAGGAGACTCGTTTTCCTGCAGAAAACCCTCCCTCTTCTCTATTAATTGTTCCCACTTTTTATTTATTTGGTGACATTCGTCCAGAATTATTTTAGTGTTTTTTTCTCAACTGTTCTATTTAATCTTGCACTGTCATTATAGACTTGTGATAATGATCTGCCTCGTCATTGGTCTCCTTTCTATTTTTAGTAAGCTCACATTCCTTTTCTATTAAACTGGGCTGGGATTCTAAGATATCGCTCTCCTGTTGGGTATTTTGACGTTTAAACTCTCCTTTAAGATACATCAGGGTAATGCATCCTTCCAAAAGAACGTGATCAAGCCTTTTTATTCCCTTTGTCTCAGAGAAGCTGTCTGTGAGTTCATGGATTTGACCTTCCACGAGCCACATGTCTTTTACTAAATGACTGGCGTGGTTTTTAATGTCTTTAATGTCTGCTTCTAGATTAGTCTCCTTAGACAAACTTTTTCTGACTTGATCTGCCGCTTCCATTTTAGAAATTATTTCCAACATTTCCTGTACCTGTACCAATTTTCTCTGAGTACTCATATTACCACTAAGGGCTGACTCTTGATAATCCCCATCAACATAAAATTCACCTTGACCAGACATTTTTTTGGCAAACAAAAACATTTTTTTTACAAAAATTAATAATTAATAATGTCATGCAAAATATTATGTATGTCACCACCATAACTGTGATTGATCTTGTACAAAATATCGACGTTATCTCAGCAGTGCCTCCATTCTATATGTCATAAATAAGTATGTGCCTTTCTAACCACTTCAATTGAGGGCACTTAGACACCTTCCCGCCCAGGCCAATTTTCAGCTTTCAGCGCTGTCGCAGTTTGAATGACAATTGCGCGGTCATGCTACACTGTACCCAAACTAAATTTTTATCATTTTGTTCCCACAAACAGAGCTTTCTTTTGGTGGTATTTGATCACCTCTGCGGTTTTTATTTTTTGCGAAACAAATAAAAAAAGACAGAAAATTTTGAAAAAAATAAAAGTTTTGCTTTTGTTTCTGTTTAAAAATTTGTAAATAAGTAAGTTTTCTCTTTCACTGATGGGCACTGATAAGGCGGCACTGACAGGCACTGATAAGGCGGCAGCGATGAGGTGGCACCAATGAGTGGGCACTGATGGGCACTGACGATGGGCGCTGATGATGGGCACTGATGGGCACTGGTAGGCGGCACTGATGGGTGGCACTGATATGCAGCACTGATGGGCATTGATAGGCGGCACTGATGGGCACTCATGGGTGGCACTGGGTGGCACTGGTGGGCACTGATGGGCACTGATAGGCAACACTGATGGGCACTGAAAGGCTGCAAAGATGGGTTCTTATGGGTGGCACTGCTGGGCACTGACAGGCGGCACTGCTGGGCACTGATAGGTGGCACTGATGGGCACTGATGAGCACTGATACGTGGCACTGATGGGCACAGATACGCCGCACTGATACGCGGCACTGATAGGCATCCCTGGTGGCACTGACAGTGGTAGGCATTGGAGTGGGCACTGATTGGCAGCTGCCTGGGCATTGATTGGCAGTTGCCTTTGCACTGATTAGTATTTTCCTGGGGGTCTAGGGGGCATACCTGGTGGTCCAGTGTGGCTGGATTCCCTGGTGGTCCTGGGCGGCTTCCCTGGTGGTCCTGGGTGGCTTCCCTGGTGGTCCTGGGTAGGATCCTAGGGGGGGCTGTGCTGATAAACAATCCCAGGGGAGGACCCGTCATGGAAGGATCATGCAGAGTGCTGGTCTGGAGAGGGGCCTGGTGACTCAGTTGGAGGACGCATCCTAAAGTAATCCTACCACATAAGCCAGGTCGGCTTAAAGGTTCTGGTGCTGTGTTTGCTATCCATCGTAAACCATTACATCCTGTGGCAGAGGATCGTACGTGTTTCTATTCCATTCAAGTCTGTGGCAGAGACTTTTGTTCGTGCTGCGTACCGGCTGCTAGGTTAGTGAGAGAAACCTATCCGGGCGGGCAAAGATTCAACTCTAAAAGGAGGGTACATTCATCTACAAGATTCCAATTCTTAATACTACATCAAGAAAAGGTATTTGAACTTCCCTACAACTCTTCTTCTACCTCTTTCCTGCTACTTCCTTCGGTTACTCTTTATTAAAGCATTGGAAAAGATACTCAGGTGTCCGGTGCCTACATTGTCTGGTATTAAGCTCAACGGGACCCTAGACCCGGTTCTGGTGAAATTGAGGTAACGAAGGTGACGGTAACAGCCCGCTTTAAACCAGCAGCTCCACCGTGAGTTATTGCTACATATATATTAATCAATACTACATAAAAATGATTATCCATATGGATACATGTATAATTCTGTTATATCCAATGAATATTTGTTTATCTAAACATAGGCTACAGTCTTATATAGTTATAATCATAATCATATGTTTTTCATAATACTAATTAGTTTCTTAAAACACTTCTACTTATAAAATCACCCTTTCATATATATTTTCTTCATACCAAAGTTGTTGGGTCCGCAAATACTAAAATTATCATATGTCTCTGTGACTTACATTATCATACATTACTTGAAATGACTTATAATAACCATATAGATACTTATAAAATATTTCTGACTTGCACCAACTTCAAATCTTTCCCACCGTGTGTTGAATTGACCTTAGTTCAAGGGATGTTTAGATAGTTTAGCTCAGTTTGTCCGAATAGTTCCTAAAAATTCACACAATAGGTTTTGTTGGCCAAGGTGTTAGCTATTTAAACAGTTCCTCACTCGAACACAATAGGTTTAGGCCAGGTGAGGTAATTTCTATTGTGATAACAGTCTGTGTAACCTTGCTTCCTATGGCTGTAAGGGTAGTTTTTGCTTATTTACTAAAACCATGTAAATATCTCGTTGTTTTGTAACTGAAAACTACCATTGTTCCATCGAGTTTCTGTCTCAAGGTAGGCTTGTAAAACTTTAAGAGATGGTTGATGCATTAAGCTTTGTAAAGTATGTGAGTTCACCTATTTTGCATTAAATGGTTCCAAGAGGGGAACAGTTCAATTATTGCAACATCACAGTTCATCTACTTTTTGAGGCCTAAGCAACTCTCATATTTCTGCCAGTAAATATAAAATGTATTTCTTCATGAATTCACAACAGTACTAATGGAGGAGGGGGGGTCTGTCCTGGGGGGTCTGTACTAATGGAGGGGGGGGGGTCTGTACTAATAGAGGAGGGGGGTCTGTCCTGGGGGGTCTGTACTAATGGAGGAGGGGGGGGGGTCTGTCCTGGGGGGTCTGTACTATTGGAGGGGGGGTCTGTATTAATGGAGGAGGGGGGTCTGTCCTGGGGGTCTGTACTAATGGAGGGGGGGTCTGTACTAATGGAGGAGGGGGGTCTGTCCTGGGGGGTCTGTACTAATGGAGGAGGGGGGTCTGTACTAATGGAGGGGGGGTCTGTATTAATGGAGGAGGGGGGTCTGTACTAATGGAGGAGGGGGGTCTGTCCTGGGGGGTCTGTACTAATGGAGGAGGGGGGTCTGTCCTGGGGGTACTGTACTATTGGAGGGGGGGTCTGTATTAATGGAGGAGGGGGGTCTGTCCTGGGGTGTCTGTACTAATGGAGGGGGGCTCTGTATTAATTGAGGGGGGGTCTGTACTAATGGAGGAGGGGGGTCTGTACTAATGGAGGGGGGTCTGTCCTGTGGGGTCTGTACTAATGGAGGGGGATTTTCCTGAGTGGGGCTATACTAATGGAGGGGGTTGGTTTGTTCTGGGGGTCTATACTGATGGAGGGGGGTCTGTACTGAGGAAGGTCTGTACTGAGGGAGGGGTTTAAACTTAGTGCGGGTTCTGCACTGACGGAGGGGGGTCTATACTTAGTGGAGGGGGGTCTGTACTGAGGGGTGACTATAGTTGGTGGAAGGGGGGGTGACCCCAACCCTAGTGACGCCAATGCAGCTGCAGGTTCTTCTTTCCCCCTCCCTCTCCTCCTCACTGTGCTGTACTAGTGAGCGGCGCTTGCCAGTCCAGCTGCCCACTATGTTTCTTACCCCGCTTTCATATCAGCCAGGGAAGAAATAGAATAGAAAAAGTAGCAGAGAAGAGGATTGTGGGACATGTAGTCCCGAGGACTGGCAGCCCCACTGTAACATGGAAGCTGCAGCCCACACAGCATGCTCAGCTGAATGGAAGAGAAAGAGAGCCAGGAGCCCGGGAAAGCTTTCAGGGAAGAATACTCAGTACTCCAGAGGGAGAGGACAGTGCTGAGAGAACACCATCAGAGAGAGAACCCCACTGACCTGCGCCACCAGAGGGAAAGCCACACAGCCTGGCGCCATCCCTGGCGGAGAAAGGAATGGAGTCATTGCAGGAATAGAGATCTGGGCACTACCCAGCAGAGTCGCCACGGGCAATTCAGAGTGAGCTGACTCCTGATCAGAGGAACCGTTGTTGCTGTATCGCTGGGTCAGGTGAGAGGGCCGATCGGCCATTATCTACTAAGTCCATAAGAACTGCAGTCTCTGACCTTCTCCTGTATCATGTCTGCAGTCTCTGACCTTCTCCTGTATCATGTCTGCAGTCTCTGACCATCTCCTGTAGTATGTCTGCAGTCTCTGACCGTCTCTTGTATCATAACTACAGTCTCTGACCATCTCCTGTACTATGTCTGGGGGCTCTTTCTAACAGACTCTCTAACAGAAGCCCTCTCTGTGTGCATCAGAGAGACTCTCCTCCAGGTCTCATTATTGTACTCTCTTCCTGTATTTTCTTGAGATCATGGGAGGATCCCAGGGTAACGAAGACTTCTTAGGGGAGCATCTCTGTGTTTGAGTTGTTGCCATAATAACATTTGTAAAGGGGAGGAGTTGGTAAGATGACCACACCCATATGGGGGGCGCCAGAAATATTTCTGCACCCAGGCGTCCGTGACCCTAGGATCGGCCCTGGTCATATCCCCTCTCAAGCGTCTCTTCTCCAGAGAGAATAAGTTCAGTGCTCGCAACCTTTCCTCATAACTAAGATCCTCCAGACCCTTTATTAGCTTTGTTGCCCTTCTTTGTACGCGCTCCATTTCCACTACATCCTTCCTGAGGACTGGTGCCCAGAACTGGACAGCATACTCCAGGTGCGGCCGGACCAGAGTCTTGTAGAGCGGGAGAATTATTGTTTAATCTCTGGAGTTGATCCCCTTTTTAATGCCAATATTCTGTTGGCTTTGCTTGTAGAAGCTTGGCATTGCATGCCATTGCTGAGCCTATCATCTACTAGGACCCCCAGGTCCTTTTCCTTCCTAGATTCCCCCAGAGGTTCTCCCCCCAGTGTATAGATTGCATTCATATTTTTGCCACCCAAATGCATTATTTTACATTTTCCTACATTAAAACTTGATTGTGCCATCATTTGTTTAGTTTTTGCGAATCAAATCCTAGCATGTTGGATCGGGGCACTTTCGATTGCGATGCAAAAATTGTGTGTCGAAGCCGGCACACTAATGATGCGAAAAACAAACGACCAAGAATTTTCGTTTGGTTTTTGGCTTGTCTTTGGCCTGTCTTATAATATACACCACCGTGTATTATCTTTATCTTTGGCAAGTCATCTTTCCATTTGCATAATTCCTTAAATTAAGGAAGGGCTTAGACCACTCCATCAAAGTAGGAATAATTTCTGACTTCATTTGTGAATTTTTGCTTGGTTTTCGACTCGTCTTTTGGCCTGCCTTATAACCACCGTGTATTATCTTTATCTTGGGCAAGTCATCTTTCCAATTGCGTAAATCCATTCAAGGCCTCAAACCACTTCATCAAAGTAGGAATCATTTGTGACTTCCAATGGTGTGGAATCATTTGTGACTTCCAATGGTGTGGAATCATTGGTGACTTCCAATGGTGTGGAATCATTTGTGACTTCCCATGGTGTGGAATCATTGGTGATTTCCAATGGTGTGGAATCATTGGTGACTTCCAATGGTGTGGAATCATTTGTAACTTCCAATGGTGTGGAATCATTTGTGACTTCCAATGGTGTGGAATCATTAGTGACTTCCAGTGGTGTGGAATCATTTGTGACTTCCAATGGTGTGGAATCATTTGTGACTTCCAATGGTGTGGAATCATTTGTGACTTGCAATGGTGTGGAATCATTGGTGACTTCCAATGGTGTGGAATCATTGGTGACTTCCAATGGTGTGGAATCATTTGTGACTTCCAGTGGTGTGGAATCATTTGTGACTTCCAATGGTGTGGAATCATTGGTGACTTCCAATGGTGTGGAATCATTGGTGACTTCCAATGGTGTGGAATCATTGGTGACTTCCAATGGTGTGGAATCATTTGTGACTTCCAATGGTGTGGAATCATTTGTGACTTCCAATGGTGTGGAATCATTTGTGACTTCCAATGGTGTGGAATCATTGGTGACTTCAAATGGTGTGGAATCATTGGTGACTTCCAATGGTGTGGAATCATTGGTGACTTCCAATGGTGTGGAATCATTCATCTGGCAGCTATACAAAAAGAATCTCAGAACAGATTGTTTCACTGATTTCCCTGTACCGGGAATCCTTCATAACAATGCTGCTTGTGGGGGTTTTACGTTATTTCATGAGATATCATTCTTTTTAAATGGTAAAGATGGTGTCTCAAAGTTTTTTTTTTTTTTTTTTTTTAAAGTGTTCAATTTAACCACTTCTTTCCCTGCCCATAATCAAATGACGTCCGCAGGAGGGATCTCCCATCCTGGGCGGAGCTCATATGATGGCCTTGGCTTCCTGGCTGTCTAGGTGACGCATGCGTGTACACCGCGTCATTCAGGAGCTGATGCGCGTGCCCGGCGGCCGCTATGTCTGTCGGGCACCCACAACAGAGCAGGGACGTGGATCTGTGTGTGTAAACACACAGATCCACATCCTGTCAAGGAAGAGGAGACCGATCGTGTGTTCCCAGTGCAGAGGAACACCGATCGGTCTCCTCCCCTTGTGAGTCCCCTCCCCCTACAGTTAGAATCACTCCCTGGGTAACACAGTTAACCCCTTGAGTGCCCCCCTAGTGTTAACCCCTTCCCTGCTAGTGACATTTATACAGTAATCAGTGCATTTTTATAGCACTGATCGCTGTATAAATGTGAATGGTCCCAAAAATGTGTCAAAAGTGTCCGATGTGTCCGCCGCAATGTCACAGTCACGATAAAAAAAAAAATCGGGGGGATCGCTGCCATTACTAGTAAAAAAAAAAAAATAATAAAAATGCCATAAATCTATACCCTATTTTGTAGACGCTATAACTTTTGCGCAAACCAATCAATATACACTGATTGCAATTTTTTTACCAAAAATATGTAGAAGAATTCATATCGGCCTAAATTGAGGAAAAATGTTTAATTTTATTATTTTTTTTATATTAAATTTATATACAGTATTTATTATAGCAAAAAGTAAAAAATATGGCTTTTTTTAAACTTGTTTCAAACTTGTCGCTCTTCTTTAGTTTATAGCGCAAGAAATAAAAACCACGGAGGTGATCAAATATCACCAAAAGAAAGCTCTATTTGTGGGAACAAAATCTAAAAAAAAATTCCATTTGGGCACAGTGTAGCACGACCGCGCAATTATCATTCAAAGTGCGACAGCGCTGAAAACTGAAAATTGGCCTGGGCAGGAAGGGGGTGAAAATGCCCGGTATTGAAGTGGTTAACTACTTCAGCCCCGGAAGGTTTTACCCTCCTTCCTGACCAGGCCATTTTTTGCGATACGGGCACTGCGTCGCTTTAACTGACAATTTAGCGCGGTCGTGGCGACGCTGTACCCGAATAAAATTGATGTCCATTTTTTTTCCCCCCGCAAATAACCAGGAACAGCAGATCTCCATGTTGTCCCCTGTCAGAACGGGGATCTACCTTGTCTACATAGGCAGATCCCCGTCCTGCCTCTCTGTAAAGCGATCGCAGGCGGCCGGCGGACATCGGTTCCACCGGGCACGCGCATCGGCGCCTCCTCCTCTGTGCAGTGGGTGTGCGCGCCCACACTATTTTATTGCATTTAACGACGTTCAAGTATGTCGTTTCGCACAATAGAGCCACCCTGCCGCAGTATACAGTGCCTTGCAAAAGTATTCACCCCCTTGGCATTTTTCGTGTTTTGTTGCCTCACAACCTGGAATTAACATGGATTGTTTGAGGATTTAATTTACAGAACATGCCCACAAATTTGAAGATTTTTTTTTTTTTATGAAGAAAACAACAAATAGGACAAAATAACAGAAAAAGTCAATGTGCATAACTATTCACCCCCCTAAAGTCAATACTTTGTAGAGCCACCTTTTGCGGCTATCACAGCTCCAAGTCCTTTTGGATAAGTCTCTATGAGATTGTCACATCTTACCACTGGGATTTTTGCCCATTCCTCCTTGCAAAACTGCTCCAGCTCCTTCAAGTTGGATGGTTTGCTCTTGTGAACAGCATTCTTTAAGTCTGACCACAGATTTTCTATTGGATTGAGGTCTGGGCTTTGTGTAGGCCATTCCAATACATTTACATATTTCCCCTTAAACCACTCAAGTGTTGCTTTAGCAGTGTGTTTGGGGTCATTGTCCTGCTGGAAGGTGAACCTCCATCCTAGCCTCAAATCACACACAGATTGGTACAGGTTTTGCTCAAGAATATCCCTGTATTTAGCACCATCCATCTTTCCCTCAACTCTGACCAGTTTCCCAGTCCTGACTGCTGAAGATCATCCCCACAGCATGATGCTGCCACCACCATGTTTCACGGTGGGGATGGTGTTCTTTGGGTGATGTGATGTGTTGGGTTTGCGCCAGACAGAGCGTTTTCTTTGATGGCCAAAAAGTTCAATTTTAGTCTCATCAGACCAGAGCACCTTCCTCCATACATTTTGGGAGTCTACCATATGCCTTTTTTTGCAAACTCAAAACGTACCATTTTGATTCTTTTCTGAAAGTAATGTCTTTCTTCTGGCCACTCTGCCATAAAGCCCAACTCTATGGATCGTACGGCTTATTGTCGTCCTATGTACAGATACTCCAGTCTCTGCTGTGGAACTCTGCAGCTCCTCCAGGGTTACCTTAGGTCTCTGTGCCGCCTCTCTGATTAATGTCCTCCTTGTCCGGTCCGTGAGTTTTGGTGTGCGGCCGTCTCTTGGCAGGTTTGCTGTTGTGTCATGTCCTTTCCATTAGGTTATGATAGATTTGATGGAGCTCCTAGGGATCATCAAAGATTTGGATATTTTTTTGTATAACCTAACCCTGACTTGTACTTCTCAACAACATTGTCCCTTACTTGTTTGGAGAGTTCCTTGGTCTTCATGGCAGTGTTTGGTTAGTGGTGCCTCTTGCTTAGGTGTTGCAGCCACTGGGGCCTTTCAAAAAGGTGTGTCTATGTAATGACAGATCATGTGACACTTAGATTGCACACAGGTGGACATCATTTCACTGATTATGTGACTTCTGAAGGTAATTGGTTGCACCAGAGCTTTTTATGGGCTTCATAACAAAGGGGGTGAATACATACGCACATGACAATTATCAGTTTTTTATTTCTGAAAAATAGTTTTATGTATATATTTTTCTAATTTTACTTCACCAACTTAGACTATTGTGTTCTGATCCATCACATAGAATTCCGATTAAAAAAAACCCATTGAACTAAAGGCTGTAATGTAACAAAATAGGTAAAAAGTCAAGGGGGGGGGGGGGGGTGAATACTTTTGCAAGGCACTGTATATGCAGTGGGAGGCCTTGAAGTGGTTAAAAACTGACCGCACTAAGCAGGAGAGCACATCATGGTCAGTTCTCTGGTTGTGCTGGGAACTTAAGCTGCTCTCCTCCAATGACCAGACTTGTCTTGACATGCCCCCCTCTGCACATCCATTCACTGGGAAGATCGGTGTGCTGAAAAAAAAAAAAAAGAAAAGGTGGTTTTTTTTTATATCTATACAAAAATGTTTGTTCATTTCTATTTTAAACTGAATGGGTTGTTTTTCAAAGGCGATCGTTTACAATCACTTTAAGTTTGGCAGTTCTTCCATGAAGACTCAAGGCTTGCAAGCTCAAAATACAGCATTAAGGGGGAAATGCAACATAGAACGAGGCTACAGAGTACCCAATATTATGCTTCAAATAGTAATATATCATCACCAAAATCTCAAAAAAACAGATATCCTCACAACCATACACCTCCCCCCCCCCATTCCCACCATCAAAAAAAGTAGATAAAACAGTAGCCCATGAAGGTCACATTTAAGGAGGGTACCCCTGAGTAAGTAGATGATTCCCACTATGGGAATGGGGTTCTAACATTCGCGCAAATTTTCGGTCCCTTCGCAGGTTCTGGTGCGAACCGAACCGGGGGGGGTGTTCGGCTCATCCCTAATTCCCACCATGAATTCCAGATTTTATGGAATTTTTTTTTTTTTTGGGGGGGTGCCATGCTCTGCCATCATATTTACCCACTTTAATACCGGGCACTATCACCCCTTTCCCTTTCCCAGAACGTTTTTCAGTTTTCCGTGCTTTCACATTTTGAATGACAATTACTCAGTCATGCAACACTGTTACCAACAAAACTGCTGTTTTTTTTTTTTTTTTTACATTTTTTACAAAAAAAAAAAGAAGAAAAAATACCGACAATTTTGAAAAAAAAATGTTTTTCTTTTGCCGCGTACACACGATCGGGATTTTGGTCGGAAAAAAAGATACGGCGGCTTTTTCCGACGGGATTCCGCTCAAACTTGCCTTCCATACACACGGCAGCACAAACGTTCGCTGAACTTTCGACCGCCAAAAGAACGCCGGTGACGTACAACACTAGGACGAGCCGAGAAAAATGAAGTTCGATCCTTCCGAGCATGCGTAGGAATTATTTCCGAGCATGCGTCAAATTGTTTCCAATTGTTGCCAAAGAAATTTCCTTCACAAACCTCCTTTCTCATGCAAATCGCTGTGTATGTGCAAAAAGTCCACTTATCACTCCTGGCTGGATCCTGAAGGGTTTGCTCAAGGGGAAAATTCCCATTGTTCTAGGAGCCTGACATGCGCCGTGTTTAATTTTTTTTTTTACAATCTATCTCGCATCAATACATCATTTTTTATTTATTTTTTGATAATAAAGTCCATTTTAAAGGGAAAAAAATAGCAAAAAAACAAGCTTTATTTATTTATTTATTTAATTTTATTTTTTTTTTATATACATAAATTACATTACATATTTCTTTCTTTATTTTTTGATAATAAAGTCCATCTTGCATCAATACATAACATACAACTGAAGCATTTTTTTTTTTTTTTGATAGATAATAAGGTCTTCCAAGATTTATTAATTGCATTTGCATTTTAAAAGGAAAAAAAAATTGCAAAAAACAAAACAAAAAAAAAACAAGCATTATTTATTTCATTTTATTTATTTTTTTATACATAAATTGTATTACATATGTCTATTTATTTTTTGATAATAAAGTCCATCTTGCTGAAGCATTTTTTTTGATAGATCATAAGTTCTTCCAAGATTTATCAATTGCATTTGCATTTTAAAAGGAAAAAAAATAGCAAAAAAAAGCTGCCGAGGAGGAGATACGAGGGGGGGGGGCCCGCCGAGGAGGAAACAGGGGGGGGGGGCGGCGAAGCTGCCCGTGACCTGGATGGGGCAAGTGTGGGGCTTGTGGGTGGATGGGCGTGCGACGGGGGAGGGGTGTTTGCTCGATAGACTGAGCGACAGGGTAGGGGGGGGTGAGTGACTGAAAGGGGGGGTGGTCGGGTGGTTTGTTTGCCCCCCCCCCAAAAAAAAATGGAGCACCAGCCGCCTCTGCTATACACATTGACATAATGTATGTATGATAGTCAGAGAAATAACTATGTATATGGAATATGAGCATAGTATATGTGCATATTTGTTATAGAAAGATACAAGGCCCTCCAGGGCCGATCCTAGGGTCACAGACGCCTGGGTGCAGAAATATTTCTGGTGCCCCCCCACGTGGGTGTGGTCATCTTACCAACTCCTCCCCTTTACAAATGTTTCTATGGCAACGACTCAAACACAGAGATGTTCCCCTAAGAAGTCTTTGTTACCCTGGGATCCTCCCATGATCTTTTAACAATAAAGAAAATACAGGAAGAGAGGACACTAATGAGACCTGGAGGGGAGTCTATCTGATGCACACAGAGAGGGCTTCTGTTAGAGAGTCTGTTAGAAAGAGTCCCCAGACATAGTACAGAAGATGGTGAGACTGCAGACATAATACAGAAGATGGTCAGAGACTGCAGACATAGTACAGGAGATGATCAGAGACTGCAGACATGATACAGAAGATGGTCAGAGACTGCAGACATAGTACAGGAGATGGTCAGAGACTGCAGACATAGTACAGGAGATGATCAGAGACTGCAGACATAATACAGAAGATGGTCAGAGGCTGCAGACATACTACAAGAGATGGTCAGAGACTGCAGACATAGTACAGGAGATGGTCAGAGACTGCAGACATAGTACAGGAGATGATCAGAGACTGCAGACATAATACAGAAGATGGTCAGAGGCTGCAGACATACTACAAGAGATGGTCAGAGACTGCAGACATAGTACAGGAGATGGTCAGAGACTGCAGACATGATACAAGAGATGGTCAGAGACTGCAGACATAGTACAAGAGATGGTCAGAGACTGCAGACATAGTATAGGAGACGGTCAGAGACTGCAGACATACTACAGGAAATGGTCAGAGACTGCAGACATGATACAAGAGATGGTCAGAGACTGCAGACATGATACAAGAGATGGTCAGAGACTGCAGACATGGTACAAGAGATAGTCATAGACTGCAGACATGATACAAGAGATAGTCAGAGACTG
Organism: Lithobates clamitans; assembly: GCA_037952925.1. Lineage (NCBI taxonomy): Eukaryota > Metazoa > Chordata > Amphibia > Anura > Ranidae > Lithobates > Lithobates clamitans. Next base: position 1,699,674 of record JBBGZY010001884.1, on the reverse strand, counting down.
CAGACATGATACAAGAGATAGTCAGAGACTGCAGACATGATACAAGAGATAGTCAGAGGCTGCAGACATGGTACAAGAGATAGTCAGAGACTGCAGACATGATACAAGAGATAGTCAGAGACTGCAGACATGATACAAGAGATAGTCAGAGACTGCAAACATGATACAAGAGATGGTCATAGACTGCAGACATAATACAAGAGATGGTCAGAGACCATCACGCTCCCATAGAGCGCTTACTCATAGCTGGTTTGTACAACAATGAAAGACACTTATATACACATTATACGTCTCACACATGACCCCATACTGATTGTAAAACTCTGAAAAGCTGATCGATGGTCAGAGACTGCAGACATGGTACAGGAGATAGTCATAGACTGCAGACATGATACAAGAGATAGTCATAGACTGCAGACATGATACAAGAGATAGTCATAGACTGCAGACATGATACAAGAGATAGTCAGAGGCTGCAGACATTATACAAGAGATAGTCAGAGACTGCAGACATGATACAAGAGATAGTCAGAGACTGCAGACATGGTACAAGAGATGGTCAGAGACTGCAGACATGATACAAGAGATGGTCAGAGACTGCAGACATGATACAAGAGATGGTCAGAGACTGCAGACATGATAGAAGAGATGGTCAGAGACTGCAGACATGATACAAGAGATGGTCAGAGACTGCAGACATGATACAAGAGATGGTCAGAGACCATCACGCTCCCATAGAGCGCTTACTCATAGCTGGTTTGTACAACAATGAAAGTCACTTATATACACATTATACGTCTCACACATGACCCCATACTGATTGTATAACTTTGAACAGCTGATCGTTAGATTGTATGGCCTCTTAACATAGAAGAGTTAATTGGGTGTGTGTTTTATGGTGGAGTGTTTATTGAAGACGTGAATGTGCAGACAAGATGTTTCTATAAACATTACAAAAATATCCATAAATAAAAAATGTTATATTGCTTTTAAAAGTCTTTTGAAGAAGGAAAGTTAGGAAGATATAAAGTTTTTTTTCTTTCCACGGGACTGAGATAGGTGCTAAAACTAGTGCTTAGACGTATAAACATGTGAACCAAAATGAATGCCGGTATATATGAGCCGTATGGCCCAGCAGCCACAGCATAGTGTGAAAGGTATCATATGTCTGCTCAGTTTACAAATGTTATAAAAATATTATATAAATGAGAATATTGAAAAGGTTCTTATGAAAAGACACTGTGAAAAACCACTGTGTTTTGTAAACGATAAAGTCTTACATGTGAGGATCTGTGACAGTGTTTGCATGACTTTATGTGAAATCTACCAGATTTGAAATGCAAACAAAGTGTATGTATATATGGTGTGTGGGTGCTTTTTTAATAATCTGAACTCCACAAGGAAAAAAAAAAAAAATATATTTTATACATGCATGAATATGTGCATTTATGTGTATCCTAAATGTAAAAGGTGAAAATGAAAAATAAAGTGGGGATCAACATAAAACGTGAAGAGTGCATGTGTATATATATATATATCTATTATCATGAAAGTATATATAGAATATATATAAAATGAAACAAAGTGGAAACTGAACCATGTGTTTGTGTCTTAACTGAGAAACACGATCAATAAATGGTCTATGTGTAATTATATGTTTCCCATACAATCGCCTACACATACACCTGTCGAGCTTGTAATACGTGTACAGGAAGTAAATGGTGATAAAACATATCATGCACCAATAATTCTGTGGCTCAAACTCTCAAAAATATATATCTTTGAAATCATGTGTTTATCTACCTGGTAACATTCACTGTGGTTAAACGATAAAATGAACTAAGCGTGTTGTTTTAAAGCAATCTCATCTCTTGGTGTACCGTCTTCATGTGTATGGGCAGAACTATATGAGGTAAAGAAGATAAATGTCACGTCTAAATGTGTTTTCGTCCCCCTCATCCATCTGAAGTATGGCATTCAAATACACATATTTCTAAGTAAATACCAATTCAAGTGGATGAGTGACTGGACAGACATGTGGACGGTGCATCTCCTTACTCGCTGGTATAGGATGGTGTGTATGTGGGCCCTATGAAGGTGAAAAATGGACATGTACGTTCAAAATCGTGAGGGCTATTCCTATAAATTAGGTGTTGTGGCTTGCTTACAGCAACCGTTGAACAGTGGTGTCTGGTTGGAGATGAAGAATAAATAACTAACTAAACCAACAAACCAAAAGTTGGTAAATATAACCCATAATGTCCTTTTGGTATGAATGTATAGATACGTCCCCAATCGTCCATCCATGTAAAGAAGTAAATACAAGAACCTCATCAAGGTTCTGTTTTGGAAAAAGGAAGAGAAGGAATATTTCAGCCAGACTATATGTGGCCAAGCTCTTGGATAGTTGCAATTTAAGCTCTTATGCCGCGTACACACGGTCGGACTTTTCGTCTACAAAAGTCCAACGGACGCTGACGGACTAAAGCTGGCTGGTAATCCGATCGTGTGTGGGCTTCTTCGGACTTTCAACGTACTTTTTTAGCCTCAAATCCGACGTACTTTAGATTTGAAACATGCTTCAAATCTTTACGTCGTAACTACGACGGACCCCGAAGTCCGCTCGTCTGTATGCTAGTCCTACGGACAAAAAAATGACGCATGCTCATAAGCAAAAACTAAACGGAAGCACTCGGTCTAGTAAAACTAGTGTTCGTATTGTAGGTAGCACATTCATCACGCTGCAAAATCTGTGATCGTTGAATGCAGCGCATTTTATTTCTTCTTTACGAATGCTCTAAAGAACGAAGGTGTTTTGCTGTTCATAATCAGAGTTCTCCCAAACTGATTTCTGAATTCTTTTTCTCTTTGATCTCATGAATGATATAGTATGCTTTTTATAAACAATGTTTCCATACTAATAATACTTTTTCCCTTATTTTTTTTTTTTTTTTTAGGTTTGTAAAGTTACCACAAAGAACCCATTATTCTTTTTTTTTTTTTTCTAGTGATTATTTTTTATTTTTGAGATAAAGTTAACCCAAAGCACCGTTTTTGTTTATGTATATTTTTTTTTTTTCAAGACTTACCACTTGAACATTCTTAACATTAGTAATGTATTTTTGGTGTGTTTTTTTAAAACTCAATGAGATTGTTGTCCCTTGTTAATTTAACATTGTGTGTAAAATCAATGATTTAAAAGAAAACACATAAAGTCTTTTGCTAAACTCAAAAAAGATCCATTTATTCATGGTCAAAATAAAATAAAGAGGAAGTCAACGCTGGAAAAAGTCGGTGTACAAGAAAATTGGGATCTTGAGGAGTCCATATAAGAGGGAGCACAATCTGGTCCAAGAATCCCAGAGATCAACAGCACCAGCAGATGATCTAGATGTCCCCAGACTGTGGTCCTACAACAGCCTGCGTCTTCTGTCAGACCAGACTGAACCCAGGTCATCACTTTCTTCTCTTCCCTGCAGCCTTTCCTCCACGCTGCCCTGCAGCCTTCCCTGCAGCCTTCCCTGCAGCCTTCCCTGTAGCCTTCTTTTGAGGCTGTGGCTCTGGTGTTTCAGTTGTGGCAGGAGGAGGAGGAGGAGGAGGAGGAGGAGGGGGGGGGCTGCCTCATGTAGTTGGGTGTTTTTTGTTAGCGTGCCCTGCAGCCCCTTATGGATTGTTTCCCCAAATAGGCGCTCACAAATGAGGCGCTGCTCCCAATCCATCTGAAGAAGCCTGCTGGCTAAGTAGCAGCCATAGGCTTCTTCCGCTTCGGGGGGGCTTGTTAAAAAACGGGTGGCCTGTTGCATGAGGCGCAGGGACGCGTCCTGTGTGACCATCCCCTTCCTGGCCCTTTTTTTGGGAAGGTGGAGGGGAGGCACTTGGGATTGGGTGAGGCTCCTACTGGGCCCAGCCACCTCACTTGGCCCAGCCACCTCACTTGGCCCAGCCACCTCACTTGGCCCAGCCACCTCACTGGGAGCAGCCACCTCCTGCCTGACACTGGGCCCAGCCTCCTCCAGGATGATGGTGAATCCGGCCTCCTCCAGGCTGTCCATGGGCCCGGTCTCCTCCTGCCTGCCACTTTCCCCACATTCCTCCTGGATGGACTCATCCTGTGTATAAAAAAAGGACAATAGTTTTAGTTTCTTTTTTTGGGTTCATCAATGACACACAGTTTGCTTCTCATGACTAGCAAATTCAATGTGAATACATCTCTTTAATAAAAGAGTCTAATCAGACACCCTAATTATTTCAAGCAGGTGCCAAACATATTTAGTCACTACTATCATTTGATATGTATACACAATTTGGAGTGCTAAATTATTTGAGACAATTATAACATCCAGTTAACATCATTAATATTAGTACAGTAAATATTTGTTAAAATAATTTACCTGACTCCAGATGGTCATATCCGGTTCATCCAGGATGGAAGACCCAGCTTGCTCCTCATCAGCCTCTGCTGGGGTGGAGGGAAGGGTGGAGGGAAGGGTGGAGGGAAGGGTTGAAAGTGATGCCCTGGCTTCATTCTGGTCATCAAGAAAACAGAGTTGATTGTAGTACCACAGCCTGGGTACATAAACATCATCTGCTGATGCTCCTGATCTCCTTGATTCCTGGATCTTCCTATGCTCCCTTTTATACATGTTCCTCAAGACCCCAATTTTCTTGAGCACT